>CATLJY010000085.1:0-94890 GCA_949987705.1 Thereva unica
TTAAATTCACTTAATTCACCGAAATTAAGTTACATTCATCGAATACATCGAAAATAACTTAAATTCACTTAATTCACCGAAATTAAGTTATATTCATCGAATACATCGAAAATAAGTTAAATTCACTTAATTCATCGAAATTGAGTTTCATACATCGAATACATCGAAAATAACTTAAATTCACTTAATTCATCGAAATTAAGTTACATTCATCGAATACATCGAAAATAACTTGAAATCACTTAATTCATCGAAATTAAGTTACATTCATCGAATACACCGAAAATAAGTTAAATTCACTTAATTCATCGAAATTGAGTTTCATACATCGAATACATCGAAAATAACTTGAAATCACTTAATTCATCGAAATTAAGTTACATTCATCGAATACATCGAAAATAAGTTAAATTCACTTAATTCATCGAAATTGAGTTTCATACATCGAATACATCGAAAATAACTTAAATTCACTTAATTCATCGAAATTAAGTTACATTCATCGAATACATCGAAAATAAGTTAAATTCACTTAATTCACCGAAATTAAGTTATATTCATCGAATACATCGAAAATAAGTTAAATTCACTTAATTCATCGAAATTGAGTTTCATACATCGAATACATCGAAAATAACTTAAATTCACTTAATTCATCGAAATTAAGTTACATTCATCGAATACATCGAAAATAACTTGAAATCACTTAATTCATCGAAATTAAGTTACATTCATCGAATACATCAAAAATAAGTTAAATTCACTTAATTCATCGAAATTGAGTTTCATACATCGAATACATCGAAAATAACTTAAATTCACTTAATTCATCGAAATCAAGTTACATTCATCGAATTCATCGAAAATAACTTGAAATCACTTAATTCATCGAAATTAAGTTACATTCATCGAATACATCGAAAATAAGTTAAATTCACTTAATTCATCGAAATTGAGTTTCATACATCGAATACATCGAAAATAACTTAAATTCACTTAATTCATCGAAATCAAGTTACATTCATCGAATTCATCGAAAATAACTTGAAATCACTTAATTCATCGAAATTAAGTTACATTCATCGAATACATCGAAAATAAGTTTAATTCACTTAATTCATCGAAATTGAGTTTCATACATCGAATACATCGAAAATAACTTAAATTCACTTAATTCATCGAAATTAAGTTACATTCATCGAATACATCGAAAATAACTTAAATTTACTTAATTCACCGAAATTAAGTTATATTCATCGAATACATCGAAAATAAGTTAAATTCACTTAATTCATCGAAATTGAGTTTCATACATCGAATACATCGAAAATAACTTAAATTCACTTAATTAATCGAAATTAAGTTACATTCATCGAATACATCGAAAATAACTTGAAATCACTTAATTCATCGAAATTAAGTTACATTCATCGAATACATCGAAAATAAGTTAAATTCACTTAATTCATCGAAATTGAGTTTCATACATCGAATACATCGAAAATAACTTGAAATCACTTAATTCATCGAAATTAAGTTACATTCATCGAATACATCGAAAATAAGTTAAATTCACTTAATTCATCGAAATTGAGTTTCATACATCGAATACATCGAAAATAACTTAAATTCACTTAATTCATCGAAATTAAGTTACATTCATCGAATACATCGAAAATAAATTAAATTCACTTAATTCACCGAAATTAAGTTATATTCATCGAATACATCGAAAATAAGTTAAATTCACTTAATTCATCGAAATTGAGTTTCATACATCGAATACATCGAAAATAACTTAAATTCACTTAATTCATCGAAATTAAGTTACATTCATCGAATACATCGAAAATAACTTGAAATCACTTAATTCATCGAAATTAAGTTACATTCATCGAATACATCGAAAATAAGTTAAATTCACTTAATTCATCGAAATTGAGTTTCATACATCGAATACATCGAAAATAACTTAAATTCACTTAATTCATCGAAATCAAGTTACATTCATCGAATTCATCGAAAATAACTTGAAATCACTTAATTCATCGAAATTAAGTTACATTCATCGAATACATCGAAAATAAGTTCAATTCACTTAATTCACCGAAATTAAGTTACATTCATCGAATACATCGAAAATAACTTGAAATCACTTAATTCATCGAAATTAAGTTACATTCATCGAATACATCGAAAATAAGTTAAATTCACTTAATTCATCGAAATTGAGTTTCATACATCGAATACATCGAAAATAACTTGAAATCACTTAATTCATCGAAATTAAGTTACATTCATCGAATACATCGAAAGTAAGTTAAATTCACTTAATTCATCGAAATTGAGTTACATTCATCGAATACATCGAAAATAAGTTAAATTCACTTAATTCATCGAAATTAAGTTACATTCATCGAATACATCGAAAATAACTTAAATTCACTTAATTCACCGAAATTAAGTTATATTCATCGAATACATCGAAAATAAGTTAAATTCACTTAATTCATCGAAATTGAGTTTCATACTCGAATACATCGAAAATAACTTAAATTCACTTAATTCATCGAAATTAAGTTACATTCATCGAATACATCGAAAATAACTTGAAGTCACTTAATTCATCGAAATTAAGTTACATTCATCGAATACATCGAAAATAACTTAAATTCACTTAATTCATCGAAATCAAGTTACATTCATCGAATTCATCGAAAATAACTTGAAATCACTTAATTCATCGAAATTAAGTTACATTCATCGAATACATCGAAAATAAGTTAAATTCACTTAATTCATCGAAATTGAGTTTCATACATCGAATACATCGAAAATAACTTGAAATCACTTAATTCATCGAAATTAAGTTACATTCATCGAATACATCGAAAATAAGTTAAATTCACTTAATTCATCGAAATTGAGTTTCATACATCGAATACATCGAAAATAACTTGAAATCACTTAATTCATCGAAATTAAGTTACATTCATCGAATACATCGAAAATAAGTTAAATTCACTTAATTCATCGAAATTGAGTTTCATACATCGAATACATCGAAAATAACTTAAATTCACTTAATTCATCGAAATTAAGTTACATTCATCGAATACATCGAAAATAACTTAAATTCACTTAATTCACCGAAATTAAGTTATATTCATCGAATACATCGAAAATAAGTTAAATTCACTTAATTCACCGAAATTAAGTTACATTCATCGAATACATCGAAAATAACTTAAATTCACTTAATTCATCGAAATTAAGTTACATTCATCGAATACATCGAAAATAACTTAAATTTACTTAATTCACCGAAATTAAGTTATATTCATCGAATACATCGAAAATAAGTTAAATTCACTTAATTCATCGAAATTGAGTTTCATACATCGAATACATCGAAAATAACTTAAATTCACTTAATTCATCGAAATTAAGTTACATTCATCGAATACATCGAAAATAACTTGAAATCACTTAATTCATCGAAATTAAGTTACATTCATCGAATACATCGAAAATAAGTTAAATTCACTTAATTCATCGAAATTGAGTTTCATACATCGAATACATCGAAAATAACTTGAAATCACTTAATTCATCGAAATTAAGTTACATTCATCGAATACATCGAAAATAAGTTAAATTCACTTAATTCATCGAAATTGAGTTTCATACATCGAATACATCGAAAATAACTTAAATTCACTTAATTCATCGAAATTAAGTTACATTCATCGAATACATCGAAAATAAGTTAAATTCACTTAATTCACCGAAATTAAGTTATATTCATCGAATACATCGAAAATAAGTTAAATTCACTTAATTCATCGAAATTAAGTTACATTCATCGAATACATCGAAAATAACTTGAAATCACTTAATTCATCGAAATTAAGTTACATTCATCGAATACATCGAAAATAACTTGAAATCACTTAATTCATCGAAATTAAGTTACATTCATCGAATACATCGAAAATAAGTTAAATTCACTTAATTCATCGAAATTGAGTTTCATACATCGAATACATCGAAAATAACTTAAATTCACTTAATTCATCGAAATCAAGTTACATTCATCGAATTCTTCGAAAATAACTTGAAATCACTTAATTCATCGAAATTAAGTTACATTCATCGAATACATCGAAAATAAGTTCAATTCACTTAATTCACCGAAATTAAGTTACATTCATCGAATACATCGAAAATAACTTGAAATCACTTAATTCATCGAAATTAAGTTACATTCATCGAATACATCGAAAATAAGTTAAATTCACTTAATTCATCGAAATTGAGTTTCATACATCGAATACATCGAACTTGAAATCACTTAATTCATCGAAATTAAGTTACATTCATCGAATACATCGAAAATAAGTTAAATTCACTTAATTCATCGAAATTGAGTTACATTCATCGAATACATCGAAAATAACTTAAATTCACTTAATTCATCGAAATTAAGTTACATTCATCGAATACATCGAAAATAACTTAAATTCACTTAATTCACCGAAATTAAGTTATATTCATCGAATACATCGAAAATAAGTTAAATTCACTTAATTCATCGAAATTGAGTTTCATACATCGAATACATCGAAAATAACTTAAATTCATTTAATTCATCGAAATCAAGTTACATTCATCGAATTCATCGAAAATAATTTGAAATCACTTAATTCATCGAAATTAAGTTACATTCATCGAATACATCGAAAATAAGTTCAATTCACTTACTTCATCGAAATTGAGTTACATTCATCGAATACATCGAAAATAAGTTAAATTCACTTAATTCATCGAAATTAAGTTACATTCATCGAATACATCGAAAATAACTTAAATTCACTTAATTCACCGAAATTAAGTTATATTCATCGAATACATCGAAAATAAGTTAAATTCACTTAATTCATCGAAATTGAGTTTCATACTCGAATACATCGAAAATAACTTAAATTCACTTAATTCATCGAAATTAAGTTACATTCATCGAATACATCGAAAATAACTTGAAGTCACTTAATTCATCGAAATTAAGTTACATTCATCGAATACATCGAAAATAACTTAAATTCACTTAATTCATCGAAATCAAGTTACATTCATTGAATTCATCGAAAATAACTTGAAATCACTTAATTCATCGAAATTAAGTTACATTCATCGAATACATCGAAAATAAGTTCAATTCACTTAATTCATCGAAATTGAGTTACATTCATCGAATACATCGAAAATAAGTTAAATTCACTTAATTCATCGAAATTAAGTTACATTCATCGAATACATCGAAAATAACTTGAAATCACTTAATTAATCGAAATTAAGTTACATTCATCGAATACATCGAAAATAAGTTAAATTCACTTAATTCATTGAAATTGAGTTTCATACATCGAATACATCGAAAATAACTTGAAATCACTTAATTCATCGAAATTAAGTTACATTCATCGAATACATCGAAAATAAGTTAAATTCACTTAATTCATCGAAATTGAGTTTCATACATCGAATACATCGAAAATAACTTGAAATCACTTAATTCATCGAAATTAAGTTACATTCATCGAATACATCGAAAATAAGTTAAATTCACTTAATTCATCGAAATTGAGTTTCATACATCGAATACATCGAAAATAACTTAAATTCACTTAATTCATCGAAATTAAGTTACATTCATCGAATACATCGAAAATAACTTAAATTCACTTAATTCACCGAAATTAAGTTATATTCATCGAATACATCGAAAATAAGTTAAATTCACTTAATTCACCGAAATTAAGTTACATTCATCGAATACATCGAAAATAACTTGAAATCACTTAATTAATCGAAATTAAGTTACATTCATCGAATACATCGAAAATAAGTTAAATTCACTTAATTCATCGAAATTGAGTTTCATACATCGAATACATCGAAAATAACTTAAATTCACTTAATTCATCGAAATCAAGTTACATTCATCGAATTCATCGAAAATAACTTGAAATCACTTAATTCATCGAAATTAAGTTACATTCATCGAATACATCGAAAATAAGTTCAATTCACTTAATTCACCGAAATTAAGTTACATTCATCGAATACATCGAAAATAACTTGAAATCACTTAATTCATCGAAATTAAGTTACATTCATCGAATACATCGAAAATAAGTTAAATTCACTTAATTCATCGAAATTGAGTTACATTCATCGAATACATCGAAAATAACTTAAATTCACTTAATTCATCGAAATTAAGTTACATTCATCGAATACATCGAAAATAACTTAAATTCACTTAATTCACCGAAATTAAGTTATATTCATCGAATACATCGAAAATAAGTTAAATTCACTTAATTCATCGAAATTGAGTTTCATACATCGAATACATCGAAAATAACTTAAATTCACTTAATTCATCGAAATCAAGTTACATTCATCGAATTCATCGAAAATAACTTGAAATCACTTAATTCATCGAAATTAAGTTACATTCATCGAATACATCGAAAATAAGTTCAATTCACTTACTTCATCGAAATTGAGTTACATTCATCGAATACATCGAAAATAAGTTAAATTCACTTAATTCATCGAAATTAAGTTACATTCATCGAATACATCGAAAATAACTTAAATTCACTTAATTCACCGAAATTAAGTTATATTCATCGAATACATCGAAAATAAGTTAAATTCACTTAATTCATCGAAATTGAGTTTCATACTCGAATACATCGAAAATAACTTAAATTCACTTAATTCATCGAAATTAAGTTACATTCATCGAATACATCGAAAATAACTTGAAATCACTTAATTCATCGAAATTAAGTTACATTCATCGAATACATCGAAAATAAGTTAAATTCACTTAATTCATCGAAATTGAGTTTCATACATCGAATACATCGAAAATAACTTGAAATCACTTAATTCATCGAAATTAAGTTACATTCATCGAATACATCGAAAATAAGTTAAATTCACTTAATTCATCGAAATTGAGTTTCATACATCGAATACATCGAAAATAAGTTAAATTCACTTAATTCATCGAAATTGAGTTTCATACATCGAATACATCGAAAATAACTTAAATTCACTTAATTCATCGAAATCAAGTTACATTCATCGAATACATCGAAAATAACTTGAAATCACTTAATTCATCGAAATTAAGTTACATTCATCGAATACATCGAAAATAAGTTAAATTCACTTAATTCATCGAAACTGAGTTTCATACATCGAATACATCGAAAATAACTTGAAATCACTTAATTCATCGAAATTAAGTTACATTCATCGAATACATCGAAAATAAGTTAAATTCACTTAATTCATCGAAATTGAGTTTCATACATCGAAAATAACTTAAATTCACTTAATTCATCGAAATCAAGTTACATTCATCGAATTCATCGAAAATAACTTGAAATCACTTAATTCATCGAAATTAAGTTACATTCATCGAATACATCGAAAATAAGTTCAATTCACTTAATTCATCGAAATTAAGTTACATTCATCGAATACATCGAAAATAAGTTAAATTCACTTAATTCATCGAAATTGAGTTTCATACATCGAATACATCGAAAATAACTTAAATTCACTTAATTCATTGAAATTAAGTTACATTCATCGAATACATCGAAAATAACTTAAATTCACTTAATTCACCGAAATTAAGTTATATTCATCGAATACATCGAAAATAAGTTAAATTCACTTAATTCATCGAAATTGAGTTTCATACATCGAATACATCGAAAATAACTTAAATTCACTTAATTCATCGAAATTAAGTTACATTCATCGAATACATCGAAAATAACTTGAAATCACTTAATTCATCGAAATCAAGTTACATTCATCGAATTCATCGAAAATAACTTGAAATCACTTAATTCATCGAAATTAAGTTACATTCATCGAATACATCGAAAATAAGTTCAATTCACTTACTTCATCGAAATTGAGTTACATTCATCGAATACATCGAAAATAAGTTAAATTCACTTAATTCATCGAAATTAAGTTACATTCATCGAATACATCGAAAATAACTTAAATTCACTTAATTCACCGAAATTAAGTTATATTCATCGAATACATCGAAAATAAGTTAAATTCACTTAATTCATCGAAATTGAGTTTCATACTCGAATACATCGAAAATAACTTAAATTCACTTAATTCATCGAAATTAAGTTACATTCATCGAATACATCGAAAATAACTTGAAATCACTTAATTCATCGAAATTAAGTTACATTCATCGAATACATCGAAAATAAGTTAAATTCACTAATTCATCGAAATTGAGTTTCATACATCGAATACATCGAAAATAACTTGAAATCACTTAATTCATCGAAATTAAGTTACATTCATCGAATACATCGAAAATAAGTTAAATTCACTTAATTCATCGAAATTGAGTTTCATACATCGAATACATCGAAAATAAGTTAAATTCACTTAATTCATCGAAATTGAGTTTCATACATCGAATACATCGAAAATAACTTAAATTCACTTAATTCATCGAAATCAAGTTACATTCATCGAATACATCGAAAATAACTTGAAATCACTTAATTCATCGAAATTAAGTTACATTCATCGAATACATCGAAAATAAGTTAAATTCACTTAATTCATCGAAACTGAGTTTCATACATCGAATACATCGAAAATAACTTGAAATCACTTAATTCATCGAAATTAAGTTACATTCATCGAATACATCGAAAATAAGTTAAATTCACTTAATTCATCGAAATTGAGTTTCATACATCGAAAATAACTTAAATTCACTTAATTCATCGAAATCAAGTTACATTCATCGAATTCATCGAAAATAACTTGAAATCACTTAATTCATCGAAATTAAGTTACATTCATCGAATACATCGAAAATAAGTTCAATTCACTTAATTCATCGAAATTAAGTTACATTCATCGAATACATCGAAAATAAGTTAAATTCACTTAATTCATCGAAATTGAGTTTCATACATCGAATACATCGAAAATAACTTAAATTCACTTAATTCATTGAAATTAAGTTACATTCATCGAATACATCGAAAATAACTTAAATTCACTTAATTCACCGAAATTAAGTTATATTCATCGAATACATCGAAAATAAGTTAAATTCACTTAATTCATCGAAATTGAGTTTCATACATCGAATACATCGAAAATAACTTAAATTCACTTAATTCATCGAAATTAAGTTACATTCATCGAATACATCGAAAATAACTTGAAATCACTTAATTCATCGAAATTAAGTTACATTCATCGAATACATCGAAAATAAGTTAAATTCACTTAATTCATCGAAATTGAGTTTCATACATCGAATACATCGAAAATAACTTAAATTCACTTAATTCACCGAAATTAAGTTATATTCATCGAATACATCGAAAATAAGTTAAATTCACTTAATTCATCGAAATTGAGTTTCATACATCGAATACATCGAAAATAACTTAAATTCACTTAATTCATCGAAATCAAGTTACATTCATCGAATTCATCGCAAATAACTTGAAATCACTTAATTCATCGAAATTAAGTTACATTCATCGAATACATCGAAAATAAGTTCAATTCACTTAATTCATCGAAATTAAGTTACATTCATCGAATACATCGAAAATAAGTTAAATTCACTTAATTCACCGAAATTAAGTTATATTCATCGAATACATCGAAAATAAGTTAAATTCACTTAATTCATCGAAATTGAGTTTCATACATCGAATACATCGAAAATAACTTAAATTCACTTAATTCATCGAAATTAAGTTACATTCATCGAATACATCGAAAATAACTTGAAATCACTTAATTCATCGAAATTAAATTACATTCATCGAATACATCGAAAATAAGTTAAATTCACTTAATTGATCGAAATTGAGTTTCATACATCGAATACATCGAAAATAACTTGAAATCACTTAATTCATCGAAATTAAGTTACATTCATCGAATACATCGAAAATAAGTTAAATTCACTTAATTCATCGAAATTGAGTTTCATACATCGAATACATCGAAAATAACTTAAATTCACTTAATTCATCGAAATTAAGTTACATTCATCGAATACATCGAAAATAACTTAAATTCACTTAATTCACCGAAATTAAGTTATATTCATCGAATACATCGAAAATAAGTTAAATTCACTTAATTCATCGAAATTGAGTTTCATACATCGAATACATCGAAAATAACTTAAATTCACTTAATTCATCGAAATTAAGTTACATTCATCGAATACATCGAAAATAACTTGAAATCACTTAATTCATCGAAATTAAGTTACATTCATCGAATACATCGAAAATAAGTTAAATTCACTTAATTCATCGAAATTGAGTTTCATACATCGAATACATCGAAAATAACTTGAAATCACTTAATTCATCGAAATTAAGTTACATTCATCGAATACATCGAAAATAAGTTAAATTCACTTAATTCATCGAAATTGAGTTTCATACATCGAATACATCGAAAATAACTTAAATTCACTTAATTCATCGAAATCAAGTTACATTCATCGAATTCATCGAAAATAACTTGAAATCACTTAATTCATCGAAATTAAGTTACATTCATCGAATACATCGAAAATAAGTTCAATTCACTTAATTCATCGAAATTAAGTTACATTCATCGAATACATCGAAAATAAGTTAAATTCACTTAATTCATCGAAATTGAGTTTCATACATCGAATACATCGAAAATAACTTGAAATCACTTAATTCATCGAAATCAAGTTACATTCATCGAATTCATCGAAAATAACTTGAAATCACTTAATTCATCGAAATTAAGTTACATTCATCGAATACATCGAAAATAAGTTCAATTCACTTACTTCATCGAAATTGAGTTACATTCATCGAATACATCGAAAATAAGTTAAATTCACTTAATTCATCGAAATTAAGTTACATTCATCGAATACATCGAAAATAACTTAAATTCACTTAATTCACCGAAATTAAGTTATATTCATCGAATACATCGAAAATAAGTTAAATTCACTTAATTCATCGAAATTGAGTTTCATACTCGAATACATCGAAAATAACTTAAATTCACTTAATTCATCGAAATTAAGTTACATTCATCGAATACATCGAAAATAACTTGAAATCACTTAATTCATCGAAATTAAGTTACATTCATCGAATACATCGAAAATAAGTTAAATTCACTTAATTCATCGAAATTGAGTTTCATACATCGAATACATCGAAAATAACTTGAAATCACTTAATTCATCGAAATTAAGTTACATTCATCGAATACATCGAAAATAAGTTAAATTCACTTAATTCATCGAAATTGAGTTTCATACATCGAATACATCGAAAATAAGTTAAATTCACTTAATTCATCGAAATTGAGTTTCATACATCGAATACATCGAAAATAACTTAAATTCACTTAATTCATCGAAATCAAGTTACATTCATCGAATACATCGAAAATAACTTGAAATCACTTAATTCATCGAAATTAAGTTACATTCATCGAATACATCGAAAATAAGTTAAATTCACTTAATTCATCGAAACTGAGTTTCATACATCGAATACATCGAAAATAACTTGAAATCACTTAATTCATCGAAATTAAGTTACATTCATCGAATACATCGAAAATAAGTTAAATTCACTTAATTCATCGAAATTGAGTTTCATACATCGAAAATAACTTAAATTCACTTAATTCATCGAAATCAAGTTACATTCATCGAATTCATCGAAAATAACTTGAAATCACTTAATTCATCGAAATTAAGTTACATTCATCGAATACATCGAAAATAAGTTCAATTCACTTAATTCATCGAAATTAAGTTACATTCATCGAATACATCGAAAATAAGTTAAATTCACTTAATTCATCGAAATTGAGTTTCATACATCGAATACATCGAAAATAACTTAAATTCACTTAATTCATTGAAATTAAGTTACATTCATCGAATACATCGAAAATAACTTAAATTCACTTAATTCACCGAAATTAAGTTATATTCATCGAATACATCGAAAATAAGTTAAATTCACTTAATTCATCGAAATTGAGTTTCATACATCGAATACATCGAAAATAACTTAAATTCACTTAATTCATCGAAATTAAGTTACATTCATCGAATACATCGAAAATAACTTGAAATCACTTAATTCATCGAAATTAAGTTACATTCATCGAATACATCGAAAATAAGTTAAATTCACTTAATTCATCGAAATTGAGTTTCATACATCGAATACATCGAAAATAACTTAAATTCACTTAATTCACCGAAATTAAGTTATATTCATCGAATACATCGAAAATAAGTTAAATTCACTTAATTCATCGAAATTGAGTTTCATACATCGAATACATCGAAAATAACTTAAATTCACTTAATTCATCGAAATCAAGTTACATTCATCGAATTCATCGCAAATAACTTGAAATCACTTAATTCATCGAAATTAAGTTACATTCATCGAATACATCGAAAATAAGTTCAATTCACTTAATTCATCGAAATTAAGTTACATTCATCGAATACATCGAAAATAAGTTAAATTCACTTAATTCACCGAAATTAAGTTATATTCATCGAATACATCGAAAATAAGTTAAATTCACTTAATTCATCGAAATTGAGTTTCATACATCGAATACATCGAAAATAACTTAAATTCACTTAATTCATCGAAATTAAGTTACATTCATCGAATACATCGAAAATAACTTGAAATCACTTAATTCATCGAAATTAAATTACATTCATCGAATACATCGAAAATAAGTTAAATTCACTTAATTGATCGAAATTGAGTTTCATACATCGAATACATCGAAAATAACTTGAAATCACTTAATTCATCGAAATTAAGTTACATTCATCGAATACATCGAAAATAAGTTAAATTCACTTAATTCATCGAAATTGAGTTTCATACATCGAATACATCGAAAATAACTTAAATTCACTTAATTCATCGAAATTAAGTTACATTCATCGAATACATCGAAAATAACTTAAATTCACTTAATTCACCGAAATTAAGTTATATTCATCGAATACATCGAAAATAAGTTAAATTCACTTAATTCATCGAAATTGAGTTTCATACATCGAATACATCGAAAATAACTTAAATTCACTTAATTCATCGAAATTAAGTTACATTCATCGAATACATCGAAAATAACTTGAAATCACTTAATTCATCGAAATTAAGTTACATTCATCGAATACATCGAAAATAAGTTAAATTCACTTAATTCATCGAAATTGAGTTTCATACATCGAATACATCGAAAATAACTTGAAATCACTTAATTCATCGAAATTAAGTTACATTCATCGAATACATCGAAAATAAGTTAAATTCACTTAATTCATCGAAATTGAGTTTCATACATCGAATACATCGAAAATAACTTAAATTCACTTAATTCATCGAAATCAAGTTACATTCATCGAATTCATCGAAAATAACTTGAAATCACTTAATTCATCGAAATTAAGTTACATTCATCGAATACATCGAAAATAAGTTCAATTCACTTAATTCATCGAAATTAAGTTACATTCATCGAATACATCGAAAATAAGTTAAATTCACTTAATTCATCGAAATTGAGTTTCATACATCGAATACATCGAAAATAACTTGAAATCACTTAATTCATCGAAATTAAGTTACATTCATCGAATACTTCGAAAATAAGTTAAATTCACTTAATTCATCGAAATTGAGTTTCATACATCGAATACATCGAAAATAACTTAAATTCACTTAATTCACCGAAATTAAGTTATATTCATCGAATACATCGAAAATAAGTTAAATTCACTTAATTCATCGAAATTGAGTTTCATACATCGAATACATCGAAAATAACTTAAATTCCTTAATTCATCGAAATCAAGTTACATTCATCGAATTCATCGAAAATAACTTGAAATCACTTAATTCATCGAAATTAAGTTACATTCATCGAATACATCGAAAATAAGTTCAATTCACTTAATTCATCGAAATTGAGTTACATTCATCGAATACATCGAAAATAAGTTAAATTCACTTAATTCATCGAGATTAAGTTACATTCATCGAATACATCGAAAATAACTTAAATTCACTTAATTCACCGAAATTAAGTTATATTCATCGAATACATCGAAAATAAGTTAAATTCACTTAATTCATCGAAATTGAGTTTCATACATCGAATACATCGAAAATAACTTAAATTCACTTAATTCATCGAAATCAAGTTACATTCATCGAATACATCGAAAATAACTTGAAATCACTTAATTCATCGAAATTAAGTTACATTCATCGAATACATCGAAAATAAGTTAAATTCACTTAATTCATCGAACCTCACCGATGTATCTACACCTTGACGTGGTGGTGAGGCTTGTGTGGTCCCGTTAGGACGCCCTGACTAAGATAGATACTTAAAAGCAATGGATACAACAATGGAAATTTGTACCCCAGGTGGTAAACCTGCAAGCCAGGGAAATCCACCCTCTACGGAGGCCGGCCTCATGGATTCTGGGGGAGGCCATCTATTGCTTACGAGGAACAGGGAAGTGGACGGCTCGCATGTCAACGCAGTCACGCAGGAAAGCGTAGAAGCGGCGGCGAGCGAGCTAGTGAAGCTGAACCTGGAGGTATGCTCAGAGAAGGTGGACAATGCGATGCAGCAATGTGTCAAGAGGTCAGCCGGCTCTGGGCCTACGTTAGCGCAGGAATCCGACTCGGAAGTGAGGCTGCGAAAGCAGCTGAAGCAGAAGAGGAAGAGGGAGCGCAGAAGACAGAAGAAGGCAACTTCCTCTGTTGGGGGATCGGCCGAGTCCACTCCGGAGGAGGTGGGACCCACAAAGAGGTTTAGAGGTGAAAGTCTCTGCACCTCAGCCGTGGGTTATACTGTCGAAGGGGAGGATAAGGCCAGGGAAAGGAAGGGTGGACAACCTCAACCTGTAAAACAGGGAGGAGTCAACCCTTCCGTCTCGGGGGTCGTGCGTGCGGAGCCTGTGGCGGAGAATACCTACGCAGGCATAGCAGGCTGTGACCTCCGTTTGGGTGTGACCGACGATGGAAGGGAGGAGGGTCTGGGCACGAAGCAGGTAACCGTTTTTAAAGCGGCCCTGCTCAAGGCACTAGACTCTCTGCCTGACAACGCTGGCGACATCGGTATTACCGAGGTAGACTTGGAGGACGGGGTCATTGCACTTAGGTGCGTGAACCAAAAATCCAAGGCCTGGCTGTACGAAGCTGTCGGAAAGATGACTGACCTATGGGAAGGAGTCAATCTGAGAGTGGAGCGCCTTCACATCCTTAAGGATGTGAGGAGGATGATCATCCGAGTTCCCGGTTCGCCGGAGAGCAAGGAAACCATCCTGGCCAGATTACGTCGTCAAAATGCCTGTGTGACGGACACTTCTAAGTGGAGGGTCAGTCGCATAGGCAGATATGGTGACGCGAAAAACGGCGGTACCATTCTCACCGTATGGTGTCCGAAGGAGGAGGCGGAGGCGGTCAGGCGTGCAGGGGGGAAACTCAACTGCGGGCTGGACCTTGCCTACGTGCGATTCCAGAAGGACAAGCCGGAGGAAATGGTAGAGCCGGCCGGAAAGGCAGCTGAACAAGGGGACCAGTGAAATGGAATCCTCGTCAGCTGGGCGGGAGGTGGGCCAGTTCCGGCAATTAAAGGTTTGCCAGTTGAATCTACACCATAGCAGAGCAGCATCAGCAATGATGACGCGAGGCTTCGGTGAGATGAAGCTGGATATTGCTCTCATACAGGAACCCTGGATCTACAACGGTAGGATTAGGGGACTATCTGGGAGCTTTGACACTCTGTACGTTCCCAATGCGAATGAAAGAGTGAGGACGTGTGTGCTGGTGAAACACGGAGTGCAGGCGGTTTTACTGCCGCACTTGTGCACACCAGATCTCACAGCAGTACGCGTAGGTACTGGAAGTGGGGCTTTCATTCTAGCCTCAGCCTACCTTCCGTACGATTCGCCAGATCCTCCGCCCACCAGGGAGTTGGAAATTCTGGTTATTACCTGTGGCGAAAAAGGCACAGGGTTAATAGTTGGTTGCGACGCAAATGCACACAACACGGTGTGGGGAAGCACCAACGACAACCATAGAGGAGAGGCTTTGCTCGAATTTGTGGAATGCAACAATCTAGTTATTGCAAATAGAGGGGTAGAACCAACCTTCGTCGATGCTAGACGAAGGGAAGTCATAGACATAACTCTATGCAGCAACCGGATGTTGACAAGATTGACCAACTGGGAGGTGATGGATCGGACGACTATGTCAGATCACAGAGCCATTTCATTTGAGATAGAGTACGGAACCCCGGGCAGGGGAGACGGAATTAGAACAACGAGAATTCCCCGCAACACGGACACGTCTAGATATACTGAAATGTTGCGCAGGAATCTCGGGGAGCGCGTGCCAAGGGCACCGAAAACCACAAGAGAAGCAGAGTCTCAGTTGCATGTCCTGCAGACAGCGATAGAGAACGCTTTTCGAGTGGCGTGTCCTCTTACGTCAGTGGATGACCATGATCCCACACCCTGGTGGTGTAGGGAGCTGGAGAAACTGAAGAAAGAGGTCAGAAGGGCTTTCAACCAAGCGATGAGGTGCAATGACCCGGTTGCCTGGGAGAATTACAAAGCCAAGAAAAGAGAAATGAAACAAACTCTGCGACGACGGAAAAGGGAGTCGTGGAGGGATTTCTGCTCGAGCATGGAGAGCATATCTGAGGCCAGCAGACTTCAGAAAATGATCTCCAGGGACCCGGTCTCCAAAGTCGGACTCGTTCGTGACCCGTCGGGGAGGATGACGGAGACGCTGGAGGAAACCAACAAGATCCTGATGGAAGTTCACTTTCCTGGCAGCTATATCTCGGGTAAATCTTGGACTATTCGTAACAGAATGGCTACAAGGATGAACCGAGAGGAGGCTAACGGGGTGGTGACGGAGGAAGGGGTGAGACGTGCAATAGACACATTCTCTCCCTTCAAGACATCGGGGCGTGACGGAATATTCCCTGCGCTGCTTCAATGGGGCAAAGATATCATTGCACCCAGGCTTAGGGGAATATTCGTTACCTGTCTAGCAACAGGATACATTCCGGCGGTGTGGAGGGAAACCAAAGTGGTATTTCTCCCTAAGCCAGGCAAGAAGGACTACACCGAGGCGAAGTCCTCCAGGCCGGTCAGCCTAACATCCTTTCTGTTGAAAACAATGGAAAGAGTGGTGGCAGACCACCTGGAGAGTACTATGCTAAGGAGGCACCCTTTAAGTAGAAGCCAGCACGCTTACCAGGCTGGCAGATCTACAGAAACGGCACTTCACCAACTGGTGCGAGTAGCCGAGGGGGAGCTGTATACCGGAGGCATAGCGATGGCCGTTATTATGGACATCGAAGGCGCCTTCGACAAGATACAGTTCAACAAACTCAAAGACGCTCTGGTGAGGCGCGAGGTCAGCCCCATGATTGTAAGGTGGGTGGACAGCATGCTGAAAAACAGAGCGGTAAGGATTCAGACAGGAGACTCGCGGCTTCGAGGGAGGGTCAGCAAGGGATGCCCACAGGGCGGGGTCCTATCGCCCCTCCTGTGGAACATCACTGTGGACACTCTGCTCAGGCGGCTAGAGGTAATGGGCGTGCATACCGTTGGGTATGCAGATGATGTAGCGATTGTGGCACGTGGCAAGTTTATGAGCACTACGGCAGATATCATGAGGAATGCACTCCAAGTGGTTGAGCAGTGGTGTACGGAACAGGGCCTCACCATAAATGCCACTAAGACAGACGCGATAATCTTCACTAGGAAGATTAAAGATCTGGATTTTCAGCCCCTCATGCTTTTTGGATCGAGGATCAAGGTGTCTGGGATGGTCAAGTATCTGGGTGTATACTTGGACTCGCGACTAACCTGGAAATACCACGTTGAAGAGAAGATTAAGAAGGCGACAAGGGTGCTTCACCAGTGCAGAAGAGTATGTGGACTAAGGTGGGGTATCTCACCAAGGTTAGCATACTGGACATATACCATGATGGTGAGACCCATCATAACTTATGCCTCGGTGGTCTGGTGGACTAAAGCCACACAGAAAACCGTCAAGAGGCATTTGGACAAGGTGCAAAGAATGGCCTGCGTAGGTGTGAGCGGTGCTTTCCGCACCACACCCGCCGCGGCATTGGAGGCGCTGTTAGGTCTGCTGCCGTTAGATCTCCAGGTGATGAAGACTGCGGCAGCCTCAGCGATTCGGATGAGACGTGATGCCGCATGGCAGGCGTCAGGAACCTTATATGGGCACATGAAGATCCTGGATCGCATTAAAGGGATTAGGGAGCTCATGATGCCCATGGAAGGGATCACAAAAATGAGGGTGACCGAAAGGTATCATAAAACCCTCATAGGGAACGGAACGCTCCCCGAAGGGAGACCGGAAGACATATATATCTTCACGGACGGATCCAAGATTGACGGCAGAGCGGGTGCGGGAGTCTTCTCGGAGGACTTAAATCTGACCTGCTCTCTGGCTTTGGGGAATTACACCTCAGTCTACCAGGCGGAAATGCTTGCTCTGCTGCACGCGCTGGATCACATAAGTGAGGGTCAGGTGCAGGGAAGAAGTATCCTTATAGCACTGGACAATCAGGCTGTGATTAATCGCATGAATCAGACAGAGATTAATGCGTCTCTGGCGTTGGAATGTGTCCAAAAACTGAACAGGTGTGCGAAACAAAATAACGTGACGCTAGCTTGGGTTAGAGGACATACAGGCATCGATGGGAACGAAAAGGCTGACAACCTGGCAAAACAGGGGTCAACCTCGGAATTATGGGGACCGGAGCCATACTCTGCCATTGGCAGAGGGTTGGTGAGGAACTGCATCGAGAAATGGGTCGCTGAGGAACACCGGAGACGGTGGGACGCTATGACCACGTGTAGGCAGGCTAAGATGGTGCTTACGTTGCCGATTACCGCAGCCAGAAGAAGGATCCTGCATATGCAAAGGAGAACCCTCAGATGGTTGGTGGCACTGATTACAGGACACGGATGTTTCAGGTATCACCTAAAAAGAATGGGAATTCTGGAGGATGACACCTGTCGGATGTGCCTGGAGGAACCTGAGACGGCCACACACATAGTGTGTCACTGTCCGGCGGTGGCGAGGAAAAGGGCTGCCATAACTGGACTCCATTGGATGGAGGACATGAGGCAGACTCCCTTCAATCAGCTGCTTGCGATAACTAGGGGAGTCGAAGTAAGGGAGCAATGGGACAACCCACTGCAACCCCAATAAGATGACTCTAGGCAGAGGGACGAAAAGGGACCCGCAAATAGTGGTCTGATTCGGTATCCCTCGAAAATCTATATACATATATATATAATTCATCGAAATTGAGTTTCATACATCGAATACATCGAAAATAACTTGAAATCACTTAATTCATCGAAATTAAGTTACATTCATCGAATACATCGAAAATAAGTTAAATTCACTTAATTCATCGAAATTGAGTTTCATACATCGAATTCATCGAAAATAACTTGAAATCACTTAATTGATCGAAATTAAGTTACATTCATCGAATACATCGAAAATAACTTAAATTCACTTAATTCATCGAAATCAAGTTACATTCATCGAATTCATCGAAAATAACTTGAAATCACTTAATTCATCGAAATTAAGTTACATTCATCGAATACATCGAAAATAAGTTCAATTCACTTAATTCATCGAAATTAAGTTACATTCATCGAATACATCGAAAATAAGTTAAATTCACTTAATTCATCGAAATTGAGTTTCATACATCGAATACATCGAAAATAACTTGAAATCACTTAATTCATCGAAATTAAGTTACATTCATCGAATACATCGAAAATAAGTTAAATTCACTTAATTCATCGAAATTGAGTTTCATACATCGAATACATCGAAAATAACTTATATTCACTTAATTCATCGAAATCAAGTTACATTCATCGAATTCATCGAAAATAACTTGAAATCACTTAATTCATCGAAATTAAGTTACATTCATCGAATACATCGAAAATAAGTTCAATTCACTTAATTCATCGAAATTGAGTTACATTCATCGAATACATCGAAAATAAGTTAAATTCACTTAATTCATCGAAATTGAGTTTCATACATCGAATACATCGAAAATAACTTAAATTCACTTAATTCATCGAAATTAAGTTACATTCATCGAATACATCGAAAATAACTTGAAATCACTTAATTCATCGAAATTAAGTTACATTCATCGAATACATCGAAAATAAGTTAAATTCACCTAATTCATCGAAATTGAGTTTCATACATCGAATACATCGAAAATAACTTAAATTCACTTAATTCATCGAAATCAAGTTACATTCATCGAATACATCGAAAATAACTTGAAATCACTTAATTCATCGAAATTAAGTTACATTCATCGAATACATCGAAAATAAGTTAAATTCACTTAATTCATCGAAATTGAGTTTCATACATCGAATACATCGAAAATAACTTGAAATCACTTAATTCATCGAAATTAAGTTACATTTATCGAATACATCGAAAATAAGTTAAATTCACTTAATTCATCGAAATTGAGTTTCATACATCGAATACATCGAAAATAACTTAAATTCACTTAATTCATCGAAATTAAGTTACATTCATCGAATACATCGAAAATAACTTAAATTCACTTAATTCACCGAAATTAAGTTATATTCATCGAATACATCGAAAATAAGTTAAATTCACTTAATTCATCGAAATTGAGTTTCATACATCGAATACATCGAAAATAACTTAAATTCACTTAATTCATCGAAATTAAGTTACATTCATCAAATACATCGAAAATAACTTGAAATCACTTAATTCATCGAAATTAAGTTACATTCATCGAATACATCGAAAATAAGTTAAATTCACTTAATTCATCGAAATTGAGTTTCATACATCGAATACATCGAAAATAACTTGAAATCACTTAATTCATCGAAATTAAGTTGCATTCATCGAATACATCGAAAATAAGTTAAATTCGCTTAATTCATCGAAATTGAGTTTCATACATCGAATACATCGAAAATAACTTAAATTCACTTAATTCATCGAAATTAAGTTACATTCATCGAATACATCGAAAATAACTTAAATTCACTTAATTCACCGAAATTAAGTTATATTCATCGAATACATCGAAAATAAGTTAAATTCACTTTATTCATCGAAATTGAGTTTCATACATCGAATACATCGAAAATAACTTAAATTCACTTAATTCATCGAAATTAAGTTACATTCATCGAATACATCGAAAATAACTTGAAATCACTTAATTCATCGATATTAAGTTACATTCATCGAATACATCGAAAATAAGTTAAATTCACTTAATTCATCGAAATTGAGTTTCATACATCGAATACATCGAAAATAACTTGATATCACTTAATTCATCGAAATTAAGTTACATTCATCGAATACATCGAAAATAAGTTAAATTCACTTAATTCATCGAAATTGAGTTTCATACATCGAATACATCGAAAATAACTTGAAATCACTTAATTCATCGAAATTAAGTTACATTCATCGAATACATCGAAAATAAGTTCAATTCACTTAATTCATCGAAATTAAGTTACATTCATCGAATACATCGAAAATAAGTTAAATTCACTTAATTCATCGAAATTGAGTTTCATACATCGAATATATCGAAAATAACTTGAAATCACTTAATTCATCGAAATTAAGTTACATTCATCGAATACATCGAAAATAAGTTAAATTCACTTAATTCATCGAAATTGAGTTTCATACATCGAATACATCGAAAATAACTTAAATTCACTTAATTCATCGAAATTAAGTTACATTCATCGAATACATCGAAAATAACTTAAATTCACTTAATTCACCGAAATTAAGTTATATTCATCGAATACATCGAAAATAAGTTAAATTCACTTAATTCATCGAAATTGAGTTTCATACATCGAATACATCGAAAATAACTTAATTTCACTTAATTCATCGAAATTAAGTTACATTCATCGAATACATCGAAAATAACTTGAAATCACTTAATTCAACGAAATTAAGTTACATTCATCGAATACATCGAAAATATGTTAAATTCACTTAATTCATCGAAATTGAGTTTCATACATCGAATACATCGAAAATAACTTAAATTCACTTAATTCATCGAAATTAAGTTACATTCATCGAATACATCGAAAATAACTTGAAATCACTTAATTCATCGAAATTAAGTTACATTCATCGAATACATCGAAAATAAGTTAAATTCACTTAATTCATCGAAATTGAGTTTCATACATCGAATACATCGAAAATAACTTGAAATCACTTAATTCATCGAAATTAAGTTATATTCATCGAATACATCGAAAATAAGTTAAATTCACTTAATTCATCGAAATTGAGTTTCATACATCGAATACATCGAAAATAACTTAAATTCACTTAATTCATCGAAATCAAGTTACATTCATCGAATTCATCGAAAATAACTTGAAATCACTTAATTCATCGAAATTAAGTTACATTCATCGAATACATCGAAAATAAGTTCAATTCACTTAATTCATCGAAATTAAGTTACATTCATCGAATACATCGAAAATAAGTTAAATTCACTTAATTCATCGAAATTGAGTTTCATACATCGAATACATCGAAAATAACTTGAAATCACTTAATTCATCGAAATTAAGTTACATTCATCGAATACATCGAAAATAAGTTAAATTCACTTAATTCATCGAAATTGAGTTTCATACATCGAATACATCGAAAATAACTTAAATTCACTTAATTCATCGAAATTAAGTTACATTCATCGAATACATCGAAAATAACTTAAATTCACTTAATTCACCGAAATTAAGTTATATTCATCGAATACATCGAAAATAAGTTAAATTCACTTAATTCATCGAAATTGAGTTTCATACATCGAATACATCGAAAATAACTTGAAATCACTTAATTCATCGAAATTAAGTTACATTCATCGAATACATCGAAAATAAGTTCAATTCACTTAATTCATCGAAATTAAGTTACATTCATCGAATACATCGAAAATAAGTTAAATTCACTTAATTCATCGAAATTGAGTTTCATACATCGAATACATCGAAAATAACTTGAAATCACTTAATTCATCGAAATTAAGTTACATTCATCGAATACATCGAAAATAAGTTAAATTCACTTAATTCATCGAAATTGAGTTTCATACATCGAATACATCGAAAATAACTTAAATTCACTTAATTCACCGAAATTAAGTTATATTCATCGAATACATCGAAAATAAGTTAAATTCACTTAATTCATCGAAATTGAGTTTCATACATCGAATACATCGAAAATAACTTAAATTCACTTAATTCATCGAAATCAAGTTACATTCATCGAATTCATCGAAAATAACTTGAAATCACTTAATTCATCGAAATTAAGTTACATTCATCGAATACATCGAAAATAAGTTCAATTCACTTAATTCATCGAAATTGAGTTACATTCATCGAATACATCGAAAATAAGTTAAATTCACTTAATTCATCGAAATTAAGTTACATTCATCGAATACATCGAAAATAACTTAAATTCACTTAATTCACCGAAATTAAGTTATATTCATCGAATACATCGAAAATAAGTTAAATTCACTTAATTCATCGAAATTGAGTTTCATACATCGAATACATCGAAAATAACTTAAATTCACTTAATTCATCGAAATCAAGTTACATTCATCGAATACATCGAAAATAACTTGAAATCACTTAATTCATCAAAATTAAGTTACATTCATCGAATACATCGAAAATAAGTTAAATTCACTTAATTCATCGAAATTGAGTTTCATACATCGAATACATCGAAAATAACTTGAAATCACTTAATTCATCGAAATTAAGTTACATTCATCGAATACATCGCAAATAAGTTAAATTCACTTAATTCATCGAAATTGAGTTTCATTCATCGAATACATCGAAAATAAGTTAAATTCACTTAATTCATCGAAATTGAGTTTCATACATCGAATACATCGAAAATAACTTGAAATCACTTAATTCATCGAAATTAAGTTACATTCATCGAATACATCGAAAATAAGTTAAATTCACTTAATTCATCGAAATTGAGTTTCATACATCGAATACATCGAAAATAACTTAAATTCACTTAATTCATCGAAATTAAGTTACATTCATCGAATACATCGAAAATAACTTAAATTCACTTAATTCACCGAAATTAAGTTATATTCATCGAATACATCGAAAATAAGTTAAATTCACTTAATTCATCGAAATTGAGTTTCATACATCGAATACATCGAAAATAACTTAGATTCACTTAATTCATCGAAATTAAGTTACATTCATCGAATACATCGAAAATAACTTGAAATCACTTAATTCATCGAAATTAAGTTACATTCATCGAATACATCGAAAATAAGTTAAATTCACTTAATTCATCGAAATTGAGTTTCATACATCGAATACATCGAAAATAACTTAAATTCACTTAATTCATCGAAATTAAGTTACATTCATCGAATACATCGAAAATAACTTGAAATCACTTAATTCATCGAAATTAAGTTACATTCATCGAATACATCGAAAATAAGTTAAATTCACTTAATTCATCGAAATTGAGTTTCATACATCGAATACATCGAAAATAACTTGAAATCACTTAATTCATCGAAATTAAGTTACATTCATCGAATACATCGAAAATAAGTTAAATTCACTTATTTCATCGAAATTGAGTTTCATACATCGAATACATCGAAAATAACTTAAATTCACTTAATTCATCGAAATTAAGTTACATTCATCGAATACATCGAAAATAAGTTCAATTCACTTAATTCATCGAAATTAAGTTACATTCATCGAATACATCGAAAATAAGTTAAATTCACTTAATTCATCGAAATTGAGTTTCATACATCGAATACATCGAAAATAACTTGAAATCACTTAATTCATCGAAATTAAGTTACATTCATCGAATACATCGAAAATAAGTTAAATTCACTTAATTCATCGAAATTGAGTTTCATACATCGAATACATCGAAAATAACTTAAATTCACTTAATTCACCGAAATTTAGTTATATTCATCGAATACATCGAAAATAAGTTAAATTCACTTAATTCATCGAAATTGAGTTTCATACATCGAAAATAACTTAAATTCATTTAATTCATCGAAATCAAGTTACATTCATCGAATACATCGAAAATAACTTAAATTCACTTAATTCACCGAAATTAAGTTATATTCATCGAATACATCGAAAATAAGTTAAATTCACTTAATTCATCGAAATTGAGTTTCATACATCGAATACATCGAAAATAACTTAGATTCACTTAATTCATCGAAATTAAGTTACATTCATCGAATACATCGAAAATAACTTGAAATCACTTAATTCATCGAAATTAAGTTACATTCATCGAATACATCGAAAATAAGTTAAATTCACTTAATTCATCGAAATTGAGTTTCATACATCGAATACATCGAAAATAACTTAAATTCACTTAATTCATCGAAATTAAGTTACATTCATCGAATACATCGAAAATAACTTGAAATCACTTAATTCATCGAAATTAAGTTACATTCATCGAATACATCGAAAATAAGTTAAATTCACTTAATTCATCGAAATTGAGTTTCATACATCGAATACATCGAAAATAACTTAAATTCACTTAATTCATCGAAATTAAGTTACATTCATCGAATACATCGAAAATAACTTAAATTCACTTAATTCACCGAAATTAAGTTATATTCATCGAATACATCGAAAATAAGTTAAATTCACTTAATTCATCGAAATTGAGTTTCATACATCGAATACATCGAAAATAACTTGAAATCACTTAATTCATCGAAATTAAGTTACATTCATCGAATACATCGAAAATAAGTTCAATTCACTTAATTCATCGAAATTAAGTTACATTCATCGAATACATCGAAAATAAGTTAAATTCACTTAATTCATCGAAATTGAGTTTCATACATCGAATACATCGAAAATAACTTGAAATCACTTAATTCATCGAAATTAAGTTACATTCATCGAATACATCGAAAATAAGTTAAATTCACTTAATTCATCGAAATTGAGTTTCATACATCGAATACATCGAAAATAACTTAAATTCACTTAATTCACCGAAATTAAGTTATATTCATCGAATACATCGAAAATAAGTTAAATTCACTTAATTCATCGAAATTGAGTTTCATACATCGAATACATCGAAAATAACTTAAATTCACTTAATTCATCGAAATCAAGTTACATTCATCGAATTCATCGAAAATAACTTGAAATCACTTAATTCATCGAAATTAAGTTACATTCATCGAATACATCGAAAATAAGTTCAATTCACTTAATTCATCGAAATTGAGTTACATTCATCGAATACATCGAAAATAAGTTAAATTCACTTAATTCATCGAAATTAAGTTACATTCATCGAATACATCGAAAATAACTTAAATTCACTTAATTCACCGAAATTAAGTTATATTCATCGAATACATCGAAAATAAGTTAAATTCACTTAATTCATCGAAATTGAGTTTCATACATCGAATACATCGAAAATAACTTAAATTCACTTAATTCATCGAAATCAAGTTACATTCATCGAATACATCGAAAATAACTTGAAATCACTTAATTCATCAAAATTAAGTTACATTCATCGAATACATCGAAAATAAGTTAAATTCACTTAATTCATCGAAATTGAGTTTCATACATCGAATACATCGAAAATAACTTGAAATCACTTAATTCATCGAAATTAAGTTACATTCATCGAATACATCGCAAATAAGTTAAATTCACTTAATTCATCGAAATTGAGTTTCATTCATCGAATACATCGAAAATAAGTTAAATTCACTTAATTCATCGAAATTGAGTTTCATACATCGAATACATCGAAAATAACTTGAAATCACTTAATTCATCGAAATTAAGTTACATTCATCGAATACATCGAAAATAAGTTAAATTCACTTAATTCATCGAAATTGAGTTTCATACATCGAATACATCGAAAATAACTTAAATTCACTTAATTCATCGAAATTAAGTTACATTCATCGAATACATCGAAAATAACTTAAATTCACTTAATTCACCGAAATTAAGTTATATTCATCGAATACATCGAAAATAAGTTAAATTCACTTAATTCATCGAAATTGAGTTTCATACATCGAATACATCGAAAATAACTTAGATTCACTTAATTCATCGAAATTAAGTTACATTCATCGAATACATCGAAAATAACTTGAAATCACTTAATTCATCGAAATTAAGTTACATTCATCGAATACATCGAAAATAAGTTAAATTCACTTAATTCATCGAAATTGAGTTTCATACATCGAATACATCGAAAATAACTTAAATTCACTTAATTCATCGAAATTAAGTTACATTCATCGAATACATCGAAAATAACTTGAAATCACTTAATTCATCGAAATTAAGTTACATTCATCGAATACATCGAAAATAAGTTAAATTCACTTAATTCATCGAAATTGAGTTTCATACATCGAATACATCGAAAATAACTTGAAATCACTTAATTCATCGAAATTAAGTTACATTCATCGAATACATCGAAAATAAGTTAAATTCACTTATTTCATCGAAATTGAGTTTCATACATCGAATACATCGAAAATAACTTAAATTCACTTAATTCATCGAAATTAAGTTACATTCATCGAATACATCGAAAATAAGTTCAATTCACTTAATTCATCGAAATTAAGTTACATTCATCGAATACATCGAAAATAAGTTAAATTCACTTAATTCATCGAAATTGAGTTTCATACATCGAATACATCGAAAATAACTTGAAATCACTTAATTCATCGAAATTAAGTTACATTCATCGAATACATCGCAAATAAGTTAAATTCACTTAATTCATCGAAATTGAGTTTCATTCATCGAATACATCGAAAATAAGTTAAATTCACTTAATTCATCGAAATTGAGTTTCATACATCGAATACATCGAAAATAACTTGAAATCACTTAATTCATCGAAATTAAGTTACATTCATCGAATACATCGAAAATAAGTTAAATTCACTTAATTCATCGAAATTGAGTTTCATACATCGAATACATCGAAAATAACTTAAATTCACTTAATTCATCGAAATTAAGTTACATTCATCGAATACATCGAAAATAACTTAAATTCACTTAATTCACCGAAATTAAGTTATATTCATCGAATACATCGAAAATAAGTTAAATTCACTTAATTCATCGAAATTGAGTTTCATACATCGAATACATCGAAAATAACTTAGATTCACTTAATTCATCGAAATTAAGTTACATTCATCGAATACATCGAAAATAACTTGAAATCACTTAATTCATCGAAATTAAGTTACATTCATCGAATACATCGAAAATAAGTTAAATTCACTTAATTCATCGAAATTGAGTTTCATACATCGAATACATCGAAAATAACTTAAATTCACTTAATTCATCGAAATTAAGTTACATTCATCGAATACATCGAAAATAACTTGAAATCACTTAATTCATCGAAATTAAGTTACATTCATCGAATACATCGAAAATAAGTTAAATTCACTTAATTCATCGAAATTGAGTTTCATACATCGAATACATCGAAAATAACTTGAAATCACTTAATTCATCGAAATTAAGTTACATTCATCGAATACATCGAAAATAAGTTAAATTCACTTATTTCATCGAAATTGAGTTTCATACATCGAATACATCGAAAATAACTTAAATTCACTTAATTCATCGAAATTAAGTTACATTCATCGAATACATCGAAAATAAGTTCAATTCACTTAATTCATCGAAATTAAGTTACATTCATCGAATACATCGAAAATAAGTTAAATTCACTTAATTCATCGAAATTGAGTTTCATACATCGAATACATCGAAAATAACTTGAAATCACTTAATTCATCGAAATTAAGTTACATTCATCGAATACATCGAAAATAAGTTAAATTCACTTAATTCATCGAAATTGAGTTTCATACATCGAATACATCGAAAATAACTTAAATTCACTTAATTCACCGAAATTTAGTTATATTCATCGAATACATCGAAAATAAGTTAAATTCACTTAATTCATCGAAATTGAGTTTCATACATCGAAAATAACTTAAATTCATTTAATTCATCGAAATCAAGTTACATTCATCGAATTCATCGAAAATAACTTGAAATCACTTAATTCATCGAAATTAAGTTACATTCATCGAATACATCGAAAATAAGTTCAATTCACTTAATTCATCGAAATTGAGTTACATTCATCGAATACATCGAAAATAAGTTAAATTCACTTAATTCTTCGAAATTAAGTTACATTCATCGAATACATCGAAAATAAGTTAAATTCACTTAATTCATCGAAATTGAGTTTCATACATCGAATTAAGTGAATTTAACTTATTTTCGATGTATTCGATGAATATAACTTAATTTCGGTGAATTAAGTGAATTTAAGTTATTTTCGATGTATTCGATGTATGAAACTCAATTTCGATGAATTAAGTGAATTTAACTTATTTTCGATGTATTCGATGAATGTAACTTAATTTCGATGAATTAAGTGATTTCAAGTTAAGTTAAATTCACTTAATTCATCGAAATTGAGTTTCATACATCGAATACATCGAAAATAACTTGAAATCACTTAATTCATCGAAATTAAGTTACATTCATCGAATACATCGAAAATAAGTTAAATTCACTTAATTCATCGAAATTGAGTTTCATACATCGAATACATCGAAAATAAGTTAAATTCACTTAATTCATCGAAATTGAGTTTCATACATCGAATACATCGAAAATAACTTGAAATCACTTAATTCATCGAAATTAAGTTACATTCATCGAATACATCGAAAATAAGTTAAATTCACTTAATTCATCGAAATTGAGTTTCATACATCGAATACATCGAAAATAACTTAAATTCACTTAATTCATCGAAATTAAGTTACATTCATCGAATACATCGAAAATAACTTAAATTCACTTAATTCACCGAAATTAAGTTATATTCATCGAATACATCGAAAATAAGTTAAATTCACTTAATTCATCGAAATTGAGTTTCATACATCGAATACATCGAAAATAACTTAAATTCACTTAATTCATCGAAATTAAGTTACATTCATCGAATACATCGAAAATAACTTGAAATCACTTAATTCATCGAAATTAAGTTACATTCATCGAATACATCGAAAATAAGTTAAATTCACTTAATTCATCGAAATTGAGTTTCATACATCGAATACATCGAAAATGACTTAAATTCACTTAATTCATCGAAATTAAGTTACATTCATCGAATACATCGAAAATAACTTGAAATCACTTAATTCATCGAAATTAAGTTACATTCATCGAATACATCGAAAATAAGTTAAATTCACTTAATTCATCGAAATTGAGTTTCATACATCGAATACATCGAAAATAACTTAAATTCACTTAATTCATCGAAATCAAGTTACATTCATCGAATTCATCGAAAATAACTTGAAATCACTTAATTCATCGAAATTAAGTTACATTCATCGAATACATCGAAAATAAGTTCAATTCACTTAATTCATCGAAATTAAGTTACATTCATCGAATACATCGAAAATAAGTTAAATTCACTTAATTCATCGAAATTGAGTTTCATACATCGAATACATCGAAAATAACTTGAAATCACTTAATTCATCGAAATTAAGTTACATTCATCGAATACATCGAAAATAAGTTAAATTCACTTAATTCATCGAAATTGAGTTTCATACATCGAATACATCGAAAATAACTTAAATTCACTTAATTCATCGAAATTAAGTTACATTCATCGAATACATCGAAAATAACTTAAATTCACTTAATTCACCGAAATTAAGTTATATTCATCGAATACATCGAAAATAAGTTAAATTCACTTAATTCATCGAAATTGAGTTTCATACATCGAATACATCGAAAATAACTTAAATTCACTTAATTCATCGAAATTAAGTTACATTCATCGAATACATCGAAAATAACTTGAAATCACTTAATTCATCGAAATTAAGTTACATTCATCGAATACATCGAAAATAAGTTAAATTCACTTAATTCATCGAAATTGAGTTTCATACATCGAATACATCGAAAATAACTTAAATTCACTTAATTCATCGAAATTAAGTTACATTCATCGAATACATCGAAAATAACTTGAAATCACTTAATTCATCGAAATTAAGTTACATTCATCGAATACATCGAAAATAAGTTAAATTCACTTAATTCATCGAAATTGAGTTTCATACATCGAATACATCGAAAATAACTTAAATTCACTTAATTCATCGAAATCAAGTTACATTCATCGAATTCATCGAAAATAACTTGAAATCACTTAATTCATCGAAATTAAGTTACATTCATCGAATACATCGAAAATAAGTTCAATTCACTTAATTCATCGAAATTAAGTTACATTCATCGAATACATCGAAAATAAGTTAAATTCACTTAATTCATCGAAATTGAGTTTCATACATCGAATACATCGAAAATAACTTGAAATCACTTAATTCATCGAAATTAAGTTACATTCATCGAATACATCGAAAATAAGTTAAATTCACTTAATTCATCGAAATTGAGTTTCATACATCGAATACATCGAAAATAACTTAAATTCACTTAATTCATCGAAATTAAGTTACATTCATCGAATACATCGAAAATAACTTAAATTCACTTAATTCACCGAAATTAAGTTATATTCATCGAATACATCGAAAATAAGTTAAATTCACTTAATTCATCGAAATTAAGTTACATTCATCGAATACATCGAAAATAAGTTAAATTCACTTAATTCATCGAAATTGAGTTTCATACATCGAATACATCGAAAATAACTTGAAATCACTTAATTCATCGAAATTAAGTTACATTCATCGAATACATCGAAAATAAGTTAAATTCACTTAATTCATCGAAATTGAGTTTCATACATCGAATACATCGAAAATAACTTAAATTCACTTAATTCACCGAAATTAAGTTATATTCATCGAATACATCGAAAATAAGTTAAATTCACTTAATTCATCGAAATTGAGTTTCATACATCGAATACATCGAAAATAACTTAAATTCACTTAATTCATCGAAATCAAGTTACATTCATCGAATTCATCGAAAATAACTTGAAATCACTTAATTCATCGAAATTAAGTTACATTCATCGAATACATCGAAAATAAGTTCAATTCACTTAATTCATCGAAATTGAGTTACATTCATCGAATACATCGAAAATAAGTTAAATTCACTTAATTCTTCGAAATTAAGTTACATTCATCGAATACATCGAAAATAACTTAAATTCACTTAATTCACCGAAATTAAGTTATATTCATCGAATACATCGAAAATAAGTTAAATTCACTTAATTCATCGAAATTGAGTTTCATACATCGAATACATCGAAAATAACTTGAAATCACTTAATTCATCGAAATTAAGTTACATTCATCGAATACATCGAAAATAAGTTAAATTCACTTAATTCATCGAAATTGAGTTTCATACATCGAATACATCGAAAATAACTTGAAATCACTTAATTCATCGAAATTAAGTTACATTCATCGAATACATCGAAAATAAGTTAAATTCACTTAATTCATCGAAATTGAGTTTTGATACATCGAATACATCGAAAATAAGTTGAAATCACTTAATTCATCGAAATTAAGTTACATTCATCGAATACATCGAAAATAAGTTAAATTCACTTAATTCATCGAAATTGAGTTTCATACATCGAATACATCGAAAATAACTTAAATTCACTTAATTCATCGAAATCAAGTTACATTCATCGAATTCATCGAAAATAACTTGAAATCACTTAATTCATCGAAATTAAGTTACATTCATCGAATACATCGAAAATAAGTTCAATTCACTTAATTCATCGAAATTAAGTTACATTCATCGAATACATCGAAAATAAGTTAAATTCACTTAATTCATCGAAATTGAGTTTCATACATCGAATACATCGAAAATAAGTTGAAATCACTTAATTCATCGAAATTAAGTTACATTCATCGAATACATCGAAAATAAGTTAAATTCACTTAATTCATCGAAATTGAGTTTCATACATCGAATACATCGAAAATAACTTAAATTCACTTAATTCATCGAAATCAAGTTACATTCATCGAATTCATCGAAAATAACTTGAAATCACTTAATTCATCGAAATTAAGTTACATTCATCGAATACATCGAAAATAAGTTCAATTCACTTAATTCATCGAAATTAAGTTACATTCATCGAATACGTCGAAAATAAGTTAAATTCACTTAATTCATCGAAATTGAGTTTCATACATCGAATACATCGAAAATAACTTGAAATCACTTAATTCATCGAAATTAAGTTACATTCATCGAATACATCGAAAATAAGTTAAATTCACTTAATTCATCGAAATTGAGTTTCATACATCGAATACATCGAAAATAACTTAAATTCATTTAATTCACCGAAATTAAGTTATATTCATCGAATACATCGAAAATAAGTTAAATTCACTTAATTCATCGAAATTGAGTTTCATACATCGAATACATCGAAAATAACTTGAAATCACTTAATTCATCGAAATTAAGTTACATTCATCGAATACATCGAAAATAAGTTAAATTCACTTAATTCATCGAAATTGAGTTTCATACATCGAATACATCGAAAATAACTTAAATTCACTTAATTCATCGAAATCAAGTTACATTCATCGAATACATCGAAAATAACTTAAATTCACTTAATTCACCGAAATTAAGTTATATTCATCGAATACATCGAAAATAAGTTAAATTCACTTAATTCATCGAAATTGAGTTTCATACATCGAATACATCGAAAATAACTTAAATTCACTTAATTCATCGAAATCAAGTTACATTCATCGAATTCATCGAAAATAACTTGAAATCACTTAATTCATCGAAATTAAGTTACATTCATCGAATACATCGAAAATAAGTTAAATTCACTTAATTCATCGAAATTGAGTTTCATACATCGAATACATCGAAAATAACTTGAAATCACTTAATTCATCGAAATTAAGTTACGAATGTAACAATACATCGTGAATGTAACAAATAACAATTGTAACAATACAATGTGAATGTAAATACATCGAAAATAAGTTAAATTCACTTAATTCATCGAAATTGAGTTTCATACATCGAATACATCGAAAATAACTTAAATTCACTTAATTCATCGAAATTAAGTTACATTCATCGAATACATCGAAAATAACTTAAATTCACTTAATTCACCGAAATTAAGTTATATTCATCGAATACATAGAAAATAAGTTAAATTCACTTAATTCATCGAAATTAAGTTACATTCATCGAATACATCGAAAATAAGTTAAATTCACTTAATTCATCGAAATTGAGTTTCATACATCGAATACATCGAAAATAACTTGAAATCACTTAATTCATCGAAATTAAGTTACATTCATCGAATACATCGAAAATAAGTTAAATTCACTTAATTCATCGAAATTGAGTTTCATACATCGAATACATCGAAAATAACTTAAATTCACTTAATTCACCGAAATTAAGTTATATTCATCGAATACATCGAAAATAAGTTAAATTCACTTAATTCATCGAAATTGAGTTTCATACATCGAATACATCGAAAATAACTTAAATTCACTTAATTCATCGAAATCAAGTTACATTCATCGAATTCATCGAAAATAACTTGAAATCACTTAATTCATCGAAATTAAGTTACATTCATCGAATACATCGAAAATAAGTTCAATTCACTTAATTCATCGAAATTGAGTTACATTCATCGAATACATCGAAAATAAGTTAAATTCACTTAATTCTTCGAAATTAAGTTACATTCATCGAATACATCGAAAATAACTTAAATTCACTTAATTCACCGAAATTAAGTTATATTCATCGAATACATCGAAAATAAGTTAAATTCACTTCATTCATCGAAATTGAGTTTCATACATCGAATACATCGAAAATAACTTAAATTCACTTAATTCATCGAAATTAAGTTACATTCATCGAATACATCGAAAATAACTTGAAATCACTTAATTCATCGAAATTAAGTTACATTCATCGAATACATCGAAAATAAGTTAAATTCACTTAATTCATCGAAATTGAGTTTCATACATCGAATACATCGAAAATAACTTGAAATCACTTAATTCATCGAAATTAAGTTACATTCATCGAATACATCGAAAATAAGTTAAATTCACTTAATTCATCGAAATTGAGTTTTGATACATCGAATATCGAGGGCGACCTAAAGAATCAAAGATTATCAGTTACCGAGGCTCGAGACACCGCCAAAACCCGAGAAGAATGGAAGCGAATCGTGAATAGAGTTCGGGACCCAGCGGCACCGACAGCAGCGTATCCGTTGCGGGGACGTCCCGCTCGGACCGCCAGCTAACGGATCAAAGAAGAAGAAGAAGAAGATACATCGAATACATCGAAAATAACTTAAATTCACTTAATTCATCGAAATCAAGTTACATTCATCGAATTCATCGAAAATAACTTGAAATAACTTAATTCATCGAAATTAAGTTACATTCATCGAATACATCGAAAATAACTTGAAATCACTTAATTCATCGAAATTAAGTTACATTCATCGAATACATCGAAAATAAGTTAAATTCACTTAATTCATCGAAATTGAGTTTCATACATCGAATACATCGAAAATAACTTGAAATCACTTAATTCATCGAAATTAAGTTACATTCATCGAATACATCGAAAATAAGTTAAATTCACTTAATTCATCGAAATTGAGTTTCATACATCGAATACATCGAAAATAACTTAAATTCACTTAATTCATCGAAATCAAGTTACATTCATCGAATTCATCGAAAATAACTTGAAATCACTTAATTCATCGAAATTAAGTTACATTCATCGAATACATCGAAAATAAGTTCAATTCACTTAATTCATCGAAATTAAGTTACATTCATCGAATACGACGAAAATAAGTAAATTCACCTTAATTCATCGAAATTGAGTTTCATACATCGAGTACATCGAAAATAACTTGAAATCACTTAATTCATCGAAATTAAGTTACATTCATCGAATACATCGAAAATAAGTTAAATTCACTTAATTCATCGAAATTGAGTTTCATACATCGAATACATCGAAAATAACTTAAATTCACTTAATTCACCGAAATTAAGTTATATTCATCGAATACATCGGAAATAAGTTCAATTCACTTAATTCATCGAAATTGAGTTTCATACATCGAATACATCGAAAATAAGTTAAATTCACTTAATTCATCGAAATTGAGTTTCATACATCGAATACATCGAAAATAACGTAAATTCACTTAATTCATCGAAATCAAGTTACATTCATCGAATACATCGAAAATAACTTAAATTCACTTAATTCACCGAAATTAAGTTATATTCATCGAATACATCGAAAATAAGTTAAATTCACTTAATTCATCGAAATTGAGTTTCATAAATCGAATACATCGAAAATAACTTAAATTCACTTAATTCATCCAAATCAAGTTACATTCATCGAATTCATCGAAAATAACTTGAAATCACTTAATTCATCGAAATTAAGTTACATCATCGAATACATCGAAAATAAGTTAAATTCACTTAATTCATCGAAATTGAGTTTCATACATCGAATACATCGAAAATAACTTGAAATCACTTAATTCATCGAAATTAAGTTACCTACATTCATCGAATACATCGAAAATAAGTTAAATTCACTTAATTCATCGAAATTGAGTTTCATACATCGAATACATCGAAAATAACTTAAATTCACTTAATCATCGAAATCAAGTTACATTCATCGAATTCATCGAAAATAACTTGAAATCACTTAATTCATCGAAATTAAGTTACATTCATCGAATACATCGAAAATAAGTTAAATTCACTTAATTCATCGAAATTGAGTTTCATACATCGAATACATCGAAAATAACTTGAAATCACTTAATTCATCGAAATTAAGTTACGAATGTAACAATACATCGTGAATGTAACAAATAACAATTGTAACAATACAATGTGAATGTAAATACATCGAAAATAAGTTAAATTCACTTAATTCATCGAAATTGAGTTTCATACATCGAATACATCGAAAATAACTTAAATTCACTTAATTCATCGAAATTAAGTTACATTCATCGAATACATCGAAAATAACTTAAATTCACTTAATTCACCGAAATTAAGTTATATTCATCGAATACATAGAAAATAAGTTAAATTCACTTAATTCATCGAAATTAAGTTACATTCATCGAATACATCGAAAATAAGTTAAATTCACTTAATTCATCGAAATTGAGTTTCATACATCGAATACATCGAAAATAACTTGAAATCACTTAATTCATCGAAATTAAGTTACATTCATCGAATACATCGAAAATAAGTTAAATTCACTTAATTCATCGAAATTGAGTTTCATACATCGAATACATCGAAAATAACTTAAATTCACTTAATTCACCGAAATTAAGTTATATTCATCGAATACATCGAAAATAAGTTAAATTCACTTAATTCATCGAAATTGAGTTTCATACATCGAATACATCGAAAATAACTTAAATTCACTTAATTCATCGAAATCAAGTTACATTCATCGAATTCATCGAAAATAACTTGAAATCACTTAATTCATCGAAATTAAGTTACATTCATCGAATACATCGAAAATAAGTTCAATTCACTTAATTCATCGAATTGAGTTACATTCATCGAATACATCGAAAATAGTTAAATTCACTTAATTCTTCGAAATTAAGTTACATTCATCGAATACATCGAAAATAACTTAAATTCACTTAATTCACCGAAATTAAGTTATATTCATCGAATACATCGAAAATAAGTTAAATTCACTTCATTCATCGAAATTGAGTTTCATACATCGAATACATCGAAAATAACTTAAATTCACTTAATTCATCGAAATTAAGTTACATTCATCGAATACATCGAAAATAACTTGAAATCACTTAATTCATCGAAATTAAGTTACATTCATCGAATACATCGAAAATAAGTTAAATTCACTTAATTCATCGAAATTGAGTTTCATACATCGAATACATCGAAAATAACTTGAAATCACTTAATTCATCGAAATTAAGTTACATTCATCGAATACATCGAAAATAAGTTAAATTCACTTAATTCATCGAAATTGAGTTTTGATACATCGAATATCGAGGCGACCTAAAGAATCAAAGATTATCAGTTACCGAGGCTCGAGACACCGCCAAACCCGAGAAGAATGGAAGCGAATCGTGAATAGAGTTCGGGACCCAGCGGCACCGACAGCAGCGTATCCGTTGCGGGGACGTCCCGCTCGGACCGCCAGCTAACGGATCAAAGAAGAAGAAGAAGAAGATACATCGAATACATCGAAAATAACTTAAATTCACTTAATTCATCGAAATCAAGTTACATTCATCGAATTCATCGAAAATAACTTGAAATAACTTAATTCATCGAAATTAAGTTACATTCATCGAATACATCGAAAATAACTTGAAATCACTTAATTCATCGAAATTAAGTTACATTCATCGAATACATCGCGAAAATGAGTTAAATTCACTTAATTCATCGAAATTGAGTTTCATACATCGAATACATCGAAAATAACTTAAATTCACTTAATTCATCGAAATTAAGTTACATTCATCGAATACATCGAAAATAACTTGAAATCACTTAATTCATCGAAATTAAGTTACATTCATCGAATACATCGGAAATAAGTTCAATTCACTTAATTCATCGAAATTAAGTTACATTCATCGAATACATCGAAAATAAGTTAAATTCACTTAATTCATCGAAATTGAGTTTCATACATCGAATACATCGAAAATAACTTAAATTCACTTAATTCATCGAAATCAAGTTACATTCATCGAATACATGGAAAATAACTTAAATTCACTTAATTCCCCGAAATTAAGTTATATTCATCGAATACATCGAAAATAAGTTAAATTCACTTAATTCATCGAAATTGAGTTTCATACATCGAATACATCGAAAATAACTTAAATTCACTTAATTCATCGAAATCAAGTTACATTCAACGAATTCATCGAAAATAACTTGAAATCACTTAATTCATCGAAATTAAGTTACATTCATCGAATACATCGAAAATAAGTTAAATTCACTTAATTCATCGAAATTGAGTTTCATACATCGAATACATCGAAAATAACTTGAAATCACTTAATTCATCGAAATTAATTTACATTCATCGAATACATCGAAAATAAGTTAAATTCACTTAATTCATCGAAATTGAGTTTCATACATCGAATACATCGAAAATAACTTAAATTCACTTAATTCATCGAAATCAAGTTACATTCATCGAATTCATCGAAAATAACTTGAAATCACTTAATTCATCGAAATTAAGTTACATTCATCGAATACATCGAAAATAAGTTCAATTCACTTAATTCATCGAAATTAAGTTACATTCATCGAATACATCGAAAATAAGTTAAATTCACTTAATTCATCGAAATTGAGTTTCATACATCGAATACATCGAAAATAACTTGAAATCACTTAATTCATCGAAATTAAGTTACATTCATCGAATACATCGAAAATAAGTTAAATTCACTTAATTCATCGAAATTGAGTTTCATACATCGAATACATCGAAAATAACTTAAATTCACTTAATTCATCGAAATCAAGTTACATTCATCGAATTTATCGAAAATAACTTGAAATCACTTAATTCATCGAAATTAAGTTACATTCATCGAATACATCGAAAATAAGTTCAATTCACTTAATTCATCGAAATTAAGTTACATTCATCGAATACATCGAAAATAAGTTAAATTCACTTAATTCATCGAAATTGAGTTTCATACATCGAATACATCGAAAATAACTTGAAATCACGTAATTCATCGAAATTAAGTTACATTCATCGAATACATCGAAAATAAGTTAAATTCACTTAATTCATCGAAATTGAGTTTCATACATCGAATACATCGAAAATAACTTAAATTCACTTAATTCACCGAAATTAAGTTATATTCATCGAATACATCGAAAATAAGTTAAATTCACTTAATTCATCGAAATTGAGTTTCATACATCGAATACATCGAAAATAACTTAAATTCACTTAATTCATCGAAATCAAGTTACATTCATCGAATTCATCGAAAATAACTTGAAATCACTTAATTCATCGAAATTAAGTTACATTCATCGAATACATCGAAAATAAGTTCAATTCACTTAATTCATCGAAATTGAGTTACATTCATCGAATACATCGAAAATAAGTTAAATTCACTTAATTCATCGAAATTAAGTTACATTCATCGAATTCATCGAAAATAACTTGAAATCACTTAATTCATCGAAATTAAGTTACATTCATCGAATACATCGAAAATAAGTTCAATTCACTTAATTCATCGAAATTAAGTTACATTCATCGAATACATCGAAAATAAGTTAAATTCACTTAATTCATCGAAATTGAGTTTCATACATCGAATACATCGAAAATAACTTGAAATCACGTAATTCATCGAAATTAAGTTACATTCATCGAATACATCGAAAATAAGTTAAATTCACTTAATTCATCGAAATTGAGTTTCATACATCGAATACATCGAAAATAACTTAAATTCACTTAATTCACCGAAATTAAGTTATATTCATCGAATACATCGAAAATAAGTTAAATTCACTTAATTCATCGAAATTGAGTTTCATACATCGAATACATCGAAAATAACTTAAATTCACTTAATTCATCGAAATCAAGTTACATTCATCGAATTCATCGAAAATAACTTGAAATCACTTAATTCATCGAAATTAAGTTACATTCATCGAATACATCGAAAATAAGTTCAATTCACTTAATTCATCGAAATTGAGTTACATTCATCGAATACATCGAAAATAAGTTAAATTCACTTAATTCATCGAAATTAAGTTACATTCATCGAATTCATCGAAAATAACTTGAAATCACTTAATTCATCGAAATTAAGTTACATTCATCGAATACATCGAAAATAAGTTCAATTCACTTAATTCATCGAAATTGAGTTTCATACATCGAATACATCGAAAATAACTTAAATTCACTTAATTCATCGAAATTAAGTTACATTCATCGAATACATCGAAAATAACTTGAAATCACTTAATTCATCGAAATTAAGTTACATTCATCGAATACATCGAAAATAAGTTAAATTCACTTAATTCATCGAAATTGAGTTTCATACATCGAATACATCGAAAATAACTTAAATTCACTTAATTCATCGAAATTAAGTTACATTCATCGAATACATCGAAAATAACTTGAAATCACTTAATTCATCGAAATTAAGTTACATTCATCGAATACATCGAAAATAAGTTCAATTCACTTAATTCATCGAAATTAAGTTACATTCATCGAATACATCGAAAATAACTTAAATTCACTTAATTCACCGAAATTAAGTTATATTCATCGAATACATAGAAAATAAGTTAAATTCACTTAATTCATCGAAATTAAGTTACATTCATCGAATACATCGAAAATAAGTTAAATTCACTTAATTCATAGAAATTGAGTTTCATACATCGAATACATCGAAAATAACTTGAAATCACTTAATTCATCGAAATTAAGTTACATTCATCGAATACATCGAAAATAAGTTAAATTCACTTAATTCATCGAAATTGAGTTTCATACATCGAATACATCGAAAATAACTTAAATTCACTTAATTCACCGAAATTAAGTTATATTCATCGAATACATCGAAAATAAGTTAAATTCACTTAATTCATCGAAATTGAGTTTCATACATCGAATACATCGAAAATAACTTAAATTCACTTAATTCATCGAAATCAAGTTACATTCATCGAATTCATCGAAAATAACTTGAAATCACTTAATTCATCGAAATTAAGTTACATTCATCGAATACATCGAAAATAAGTTCAATTCACTTAATTCATCGAAATTGAGTTACATTCATCGAATACATCGAAAATAAGTTAAATTCACTTAATTCTTCGAAATTAAGTTACATTCATCGAATACATCGAAAATAACTTAAATTCACTTAATTCACCGAAATTAAGTTATATTCATCGAATACATCGAAAATAAGTTAAATTCACTTCATTCATCGAAATTGAGTTTCATACATCGAATACATCGAAAATAACTTAAATTCACTTAATTCATCGAAATTAAGTTACATTCATCGAATACATCGAAAATAACTTGAAATCACTTAATTCATCGAAATTAAGTTACATTCATCGAATACATCGAAAATAAGTTAAATTCACTTAATTCATCGAAATTGAGTTTCATACATCGAATACATCGAAAATAACTTGAAATCACTTAATTCATCGAAATTAAGTTACATTCATCGAATACATCGAAAATAAGTTAAATTCACTTAATTCATCGAAATTGAGTTTTGATACATCGAATATCGAGGGCGACCTAAAGAATCAAAGATTATCAGTTACCGAGGCTCGAGACACCGCCAAAACCCGAGAAGAATGGAAGCGAATCGTGAATAGAGTTCGGGACCCAGCGGCACCGACAGCAGCGTATCCGTTGCGGGGACGCCCCGCTCGGACCGCCAGCTAACGGATCAAAGAAGAAGAAGAAGAAGATACATCGAATACATCGAAAATAACTTAAATTCACTTAATTCATCGAAATCAAGTTACATTCATCGAATTCATCGAAAATAACTTGAAATAACTTAATTCATCGAAATTAAGTTACATTCATCGAATACATCGAAAATAACTTGAAATCACTTAATTCATCGAAATTAAGTTACATTCATCGAATACATCGAAAATGAGTTAAATTCACTTAATTCATCGAAATTGAGTTTCATACATCGAATACATCGAAAATAACTTAAATTCACTTAATTCATCGAAATTAAGTTACATTCATCGAATACATCGAAAATAACTTGAAATCACTTAATTCATCGAAATTAAGTTACATTCATCGAATACATCGAAAATAAGTTCAATTCACTTAATTCATCGAAATTAAGTTACATTCATCGAATACATCGAAAATAAGTTAAATTCACTTAATTCATCGAAATTGAGTTTCATACATCGAATACATCGAAAATAACTTAAATTCACTTAATTCATCGAAATCAAGTTACATTCATCGAATACATGGAAAATAACTTAAATTCACTTAATTCCCCGAAATTAAGTTATATTCATCGAATACATCGAAAATAAGTTAAATTCACTTAATTCATCGAAATTGAGTTTCATACATCGAATACATCGAAAATAACTTAAATTCACTTAATTCATCGAAATCAAGTTACATTCAACGAATTCATCGAAAATAACTTGAAATCACTTAATTCATCGAAATTAAGTTACATTCATCGAATACATCGAAAATAAGTTAAATTCACTTAATTCATCGAAATTGAGTTTCATACATCGAATACATCGAAAATAACTTGAAATCACTTAATTCATCGAAATTAATTTACATTCATCGAATACATCGAAAATAAGTTAAATTCACTTAATTCATCGAAATTGAGTTTCATACATCGAATACATCGAAAATAACTTAAATTCACTTAATTCATCGAAATCAAGTTACATTCATCGAATTCATCGAAAATAACTTGAAATCACTTAATTCATCGAAATTAAGTTACATTCATCGAATACATCGAAAATAAGTTCAATTCACTTAATTCATCGAAATTAAGTTACATTCATCGAATACATCGAAAATAAGTTAAATTCACTTAATTCATCGAAATTGAGTTTCATACATCGAATACATCGAAAATAACTTGAAATCACTTAATTCATCGAAATTAAGTTACATTCATCGAATACATCGAAAATAAGTTAAATTCACTTAATTCATCGAAATTGAGTTTCATACATCGAATACATCGAAAATAACTTAAATTCACTTAATTCATCGAAATCAAGTTACATTCATCGAATTTATCGAAAATAACTTGAAATCACTTAATTCATCGAAATTAAGTTACATTCATCGAATACATCGAAAATAAGTTCAATTCACTTAATTCATCGAAATTAAGTTACATTCATCGAATACATCGAAAATAAGTTAAATTCACTTAATTCATCGAAATTGAGTTTCATACATCGAATACATCGAAAATAACTTGAAATCACGTAATTCATCGAAATTAAGTTACATTCATCGAATACATCGAAAATAAGTTAAATTCACTTAATTCATCGAAATTGAGTTTCATACATCGAATACATCGAAAATAACTTAAATTCACTTAATTCACCGAAATTAAGTTATATTCATCGAATACATCGAAAATAAGTTAAATTCACTTAATTCATCGAAATTGAGTTTCATACATCGAATACATCGAAAATAACTTAAATTCACTTAATTCATCGAAATCAAGTTACATTCATCGAATTCATCGAAAATAACTTGAAATCACTTAATTCATCGAAATTAAGTTACATTCATCGAATACATCGAAAATAAGTTCAATTCACTTAATTCATCGAAATTGAGTTACATTCATCGAATACATCGAAAATAAGTTAAATTCACTTAATTCATCGAAATTAAGTTACATTCATCGAATTCATCGAAAATAACTTGAAATCACTTAATTCATCGAAATTAAGTTACATTCATCGAATACATCGAAAATAAGTTCAATTCACTTAATTCATCGAAATTAAGTTACATTCATCGAATACATCGAAAATAAGTTAAATTCACTTAATTCATCGAAATTGAGTTTCATACATCGAATACATCGAAAATAACTTGAAATCACGTAATTCATCGAAATTAAGTTACATTCATCGAATACATCGAAAATAAGTTAAATTCACTTAATTCATCGAAATTGAGTTTCATACATCGAATACATCGAAAATAACTTAAATTCACTTAATTCACCGAAATTAAGTTATATTCATCGAATACATCGAAAATAAGTTAAATTCACTTAATTCATCGAAATTGAGTTTCATACATCGAATACATCGAAAATAACTTAAATTCACTTAATTCATCGAAATCAAGTTACATTCATCGAATTCATCGAAAATAACTTGAAATCACTTAATTCATCGAAATTAAGTTACATTCATCGAATACATCGAAAATAAGTTCAATTCACTTAATTCATCGAAATTGAGTTACATTCATCGAATACATCGAAAATAAGTTAAATTCACTTAATTCATCGAAATTAAGTTACATTCATCGAATTCATCGAAAATAACTTGAAATCACTTAATTCATCGAAATTAAGTTACATTCATCGAATACATCGAAAATAAGTTCAATTCACTTAATTCATCGAAATTGAGTTTCATACATCGAATACATCGAAAATAACTTAAATTCACTTAATTCATCGAAATTAAGTTACATTCATCGAATACATCGAAAATAACTTGAAATCACTTAATTCATCGAAATTAAGTTACATTCATCGAATACATCGAAAATAAGTTAAATTCACTTAATTCATCGAAATTGAGTTTCATACATCGAATACATCGAAAATAACTTAAATTCACTTAATTCATCGAAATTAAGTTACATTCATCGAATACATCGAAAATAACTTGAAATCACTTAATTCATCGAAATTAAGTTACATTCATCGAATACATCGAAAATAAGTTCAATTCACTTAATTCATCGAAATTAAGTTACATTCATCGAATACATCGAAAATAAGTTAAATTCACTTAATTCATCGAAATTGAGTTTCATACATCGAATACATCGAAAATAACTTAAATTCACTTAATTCATCGAAATTAAGTTACATTCATCGAATACATCGAAAATAACTTGAAATCACTTAATTCATCGAAATTAAGTTACATTCATCGAATACATCGAAAATAAGTTAAATTCACTTAATTCACCGAAATTAAGTTATATTCATCGAATACATCGAAAATAAGTTAAATTCAATTAATTCATCGAAATTAAGTTACATTCATCGAATACATCGAAAATAACTTGAAATCACTTAATTCATCGAAATTAAGTTACATTCATCGAATACATCGAAAATAAGTTCAATTCACTTAATTCATCGAAATTAAGTTACATTCATCGAATACATCGAAAATAAGTTAAATTCACTTAATTCATCGAAATTGAGTTTCATACATCGAATACATCGAAAATAACTTAAATTCACTTAATTCATCGAAATCAAGTTACATTCATCGAATACATCGAAAATAACTTAAATTCACTTAATTCACCGAAATTAAGTTATATTCATCGAATACATCGAAAATAAGTTAAATTCACTTAATTCATCGAAATTGAGTTTCATACATCGAATACATCGAAAATAACTTAAATTCACTTAATTCATCGAAATCAAGTTACATTCATCGAATTCATCGAAAATAACTTGAAATCACTTAATTCATCGAAATTAAGTTACATTCATCGAATACATCGAAAATAAGTTAAATTCACTTAATTCATCGAAATTGAGTTTCATACATCGAATACATCGAAAATAACTTGAAATCACTTAATTCATCGAAATTAAGTTACGAATGTAACAATACATCGTGAATGTAACAAATAACAATTGTAACAATACAATGTGAATGTAAATACATCGAAAATAAGTTAAATTCACTTAATTCATCGAAATTGAGTTTCATACATCGAATACATCGAAAATAACTTAAATTCACTTAATTCATCGAAATTAAGTTACATTCATCGAATACATCGAAAATAACTTAAATTCACTTAATTCACCGAAATTAAGTTATATTCATCGAATACATAGAAAATAAGTTAAATTCACTTAATTCATCGAAATTAAGTTACATTCATCGAATACATCGAAAATAAGTTAAATTCACTTAATTCATCGAAATTGAGTTTCATACATCGAATACATCGAAAATAACTTGAAATCACTTAATTCATCGAAATTAAGTTACATTCATCGAATACATCGAAAATAAGTTAAATTCACTTAATTCATCGAAATTGAGTTTCATACATCGAATACATCGAAAATAACTTAAATTCACTTAATTCACCGAAATTAAGTTATATTCATCGAATACATCGAAAATAAGTTAAATTCACTTAATTCATCGAAATTGAGTTTCATACATCGAATACATCGAAAATAACTTAAATTCACTTAATTCATCGAAATCAAGTTACATTCATCGAATTCATCGAAAATAACTTGAAATCACTTAATTCATCGAAATTAAGTTACATTCATCGAATACATCGAAAATAAGTTCAATTCACTTAATTCATCGAAATTGAGTTACATTCATCGAAAACATCGAAAATAAGTTAAATTCACTTAATTCTTCGAAATTAAGTTACATTCATCGAATACATCGAAAATAACTTAAATTCACTTAATTCACCGAAATTAAGTTATATTCATCGAATACATCGAAAATAAGTTAAATTCACTTCATTCATCGAAATTGAGTTTCATACATCGAATACATCGAAAATAACTTAAATTCACTTAATTCATCGAAATTAAGTTACATTCATCGAATACATCGAAAATAACTTGAAATCACTTAATTCATCGAAATTAAGTTACATTCATCGAATACATCGAAAATAAGTTAAATTCACTTAATTCATCGAAATTGAGTTTCATACATCGAATACATCGAAAATAACTTGAAATCACTTAATTCATCGAAATTAAGTTACATTCATCGAATACATCGAAAATAAGTTAAATTCACTTAATTCATCGAAATTGAGTTTTGATACATCGAATATCGAGGGCGACCTAAAGAATCAAAGATTATCAGTTACCGAGGCTCGAGACACCGCCAAAACCCGAGAAGAATGGAAGCGAATCGTGAATAGAGTTCGGGACCCAGCGGCACCGACAGCAGCGTATCCGTTGCGGGGACGTCCCGCTCGGACCGCCAGCTAACGGATCAAAGAAGAAGAAGAAGAAGATACATCGAATACATCGAAAATAAGTTAAATTCACTTCATTCATCGAAATTGAGTTTCATACATCGAATACATCGAAAATAACTTAAATTCACTTAATTCATCGAAATTAAGTTACATTCATCGAATACATCGAAAATAACTTGAAATCACTTAATTCATCGAAATTAAGTTACATTCATCGAATACATCGAAAATAAGTTAAATTCACTTAATTCATCGAAATTGAGTTTCATACATCGAATACATCGAAAATAACTTGAAATCACTTAATTCATCGAAATTAAGTTACATTCATCGAATACATCGAAAATAAGTTAAATTCACTTAATTCATCGAAATTGAGTTTTGATACATCGAATATCGAGGGCGACCTAAAGAATCAAAGATTATCAGTTACCGAGGCTCGAGACACCGCCAAAACCCGAGAAGAATGGAAGCGAATCGTGAATAGAGTTCGGGACCCAGCGGCACCGACAGCAGCGTATCCGTTGCGGGGACGTCCCGCTCGGACCGCCAGCTAACGGATCAAAGAAGAAGAAGAAGAAGATACATCGAATACATCGAAAATAACTTAAATTCACTTAATTCATCGAAATCAAGTTACATTCATCGAATTCATCGAAAATAACTTGAAATAACTTAATTCATCGAAATTAAGTTACATTCATCGAATACATCGAAAATAACTTGAAATCACTTAATTCATCGAAATTAAGTTACATTCATCGAATACATCGAAAATAAGTTAAATTCACTTAATTCATCGAAATTGAGTTTCATACATCGAATACATCGAAAATAACTTGAAATCACTTAATTCATCGAAATTAAGTTACATTCATCGAATACATCGAAAATAAGTTAAATTCACTTAATTCATCGAAATTGAGTTTCATACATCGAATACATCGAAAATAACTTAAATTCACTTAATTCATCGAAATCAAGTTACATTCATCGAATTCATCGAAAATAACTTGAAATCACTTAATTCATCGAAATTAAGTTACATTCATCGAATACATCGAAAATAAGTTCAATTCACTTAATTCATCGAAATTAAGTTACATTCATCGAATACGTCGAAAATAAGTTAAATTCACTTAATTCATCGAAATTGAGTTTCATACATCGAGTACATCGAAAATAACTTGAAATCACTTAATTCATCGAAATTAAGTTACATTCATCGAATACATCGAAAATAAGTTAAATTCACTTAATTCATCGAAATTGAGTTTCATACATCGAATACATCGAAAATAACTTAAATTCACTTAATTCACCGAAATTAAGTTATATTCATCGAATACATCGGAAATAAGTTCAATTCACTTAATTCATCGAAATTGAGTTTCATACATCGAATACATCGAAAATAAGTTAAATTCACTTAATTCATCGAAATTGAGTTTCATACATCGAATACATCGAAAATAACTTAAATTCACTTAATTCATCGAAATCAAGTTACATTCATCGAATACATCGAAAATAACTTAAATTCACTTAATTCACCGAAATTAAGTTATATTCATCGAATACATCGAAAATAAGTTAAATTCACTTAATTCATCGAAATTGAGTTTCATACATCGAATACATCGAAAATAACTTAAATTCACTTAATTCATCCAAATCAAGTTACATTCATCGAATTCATCGAAAATAACTTGAAATCACTTAATTCATCGAAATTAAGTTACATTCATCGAATACATCGAAAATAAGTTAAATTCACTTAATTCATCGAAATTGAGTTTCATATATCGAATACATCGAAAATAACTTGAAATCACTTAATTCATCGAAATTAAGTTACCTACATTCATCGAATACATCGAAAATAAGTTAAATTCACTTAATTCATCGAAATTGAGTTTCATACATCGAATACATCGAAAATAACTTAAATTCACTTAATTCATCGAAATCAAGTTACATTCATCGAATTCATCGAAAATAACTTGAAATCACTTAATTCATCGAAATTAAGTTACATTCATCGAATACATCGAAAATAAGTTAAATTCACTTAATTCATCGAAATTGAGTTTCATACATCGAATACATCGAAAATAACTTGAAATCACTTAATTCATCGAAATTAAGTTACGAATGTAACAATACATCGTGAATGTAACAAATAACAATTGTAACAATACAATGTGAATGTAAATACATCGAAAATAAGTTAAATTCACTTAATTCATCGAAATTGAGTTTCATACATCGAATACATCGAAAATAACTTAAATTCACTTAATTCATCGAAATTAAGTTACATTCATCGAATACATCGAAAATAACTTAAATTCACTTAATTCACCGAAATTAAGTTATATTCATCGAATACATAGAAAATAAGTTAAATTCACTTAATTCATCGAAATTAAGTTACATTCATCGAATACATCGAAAATAAGTTAAATTCACTTAATTCATCGAAATTGAGTTTCATACATCGAATACATCGAAAATAACTTGAAATCACTTAATTCATCGAAATTAAGTTACATTCATCGAATACATCGAAAATAAGTTAAATTCACTTAATTCATCGAAATTGAGTTTCATACATCGAATACATCGAAAATAACTTAAATTCACTTAATTCACCGAAATTAAGTTATATTCATCGAATACATCGAAAATAAGTTAAATTCACTTAATTCATCGAAATTGAGTTTCATACATCGAATACATCGAAAATAACTTAAATTCACTTAATTCATCGAAATCAAGTTACATTCATCGAATTCATCGAAAATAACTTGAAATCACTTAATTCATCGAAATTAAGTTACATTCATCGAATACATCGAAAATAAGTTCAATTCACTTAATTCATCGAAATTGAGTTACATTCATCGAATACATCGAAAATAAGTTAAATTCACTTAATTCTTCGAAATTAAGTTACATTCATCGAATACATCGAAAATAACTTAAATTCACTTAATTCACCGAAATTAAGTTATATTCATCGAATACATCGAAAATAAGTTAAATTCACTTCATTCATCGAAATTGAGTTTCATACATCGAATACATCGAAAATAACTTAAATTCACTTAATTCATCGAAATTAAGTTACATTCATCGAATACATCGAAAATAACTTGAAATCACTTAATTCATCGAAATTAAGTTACATTCATCGAATACATCGAAAATAAGTTAAATTCACTTAATTCATCGAAATTGAGTTTCATACATCGAATACATCGAAAATAACTTGAAATCACTTAATTCATCGAAATTAAGTTACATTCATCGAATACATCGAAAATAAGTTAAATTCACTTAATTCATCGAAATTGAGTTTTGATACATCGAATATCGAGGGCGACCTAAAGAATCAAAGATTATCAGTTACCGAGGCTCGAGACACCGCCAAAACCCGAGAAGAATGGAAGCGAATCGTGAATAGAGTTCGGGACCCAGCGGCACCGACAGCAGCGTATCCGTTGCGGGGACGTCCCGCTCGGACCGCCAGCTAACGGATCAAAGAAGAAGAAGAAGAAGATACATCGAATACATCGAAAATAACTTAAATTCACTTAATTCATCGAAATCAAGTTACATTCATCGAATTCATCGAAAATAACTTGAAATAACTTAATTCATCGAAATTAAGTTACATTCATCGAATACATCGAAAATAACTTGAAATCACTTAATTCATCGAAATTAAGTTACATTCATCGAATACATCGAAAATGAGTTAAATTCACTTAATTCATCGAAATTGAGTTTCATACATCGAATACATCGAAAATAACTTAAATTCACTTAATTCATCGAAATTAAGTTACATTCATCGAATACATCGAAAATAACTTGAAATCACTTAATTCATCGAAATTAAGTTACATTCATCGAATACTTCGAAAATAAGTTCAATTCACTTAATTCATCGAAATTAAGTTACATTCATCGAATACATCGAAAATAAGTTAAATTCACTTAATTCATCGAAATTGAGTTTCATACATCGAATACATCGAAAATAACTTAAATTCACTTAATTCATCGAAATCAAGTTACATTCATCGAATACATGGAAAATAACTTAAATTCACTTAATTCCCCGAAATTAAGTTATATTCATCGAATACATCGAAAATAAGTTAAATTCACTTAATTCATCGAAATTGAGTTTCATACATCGAATACATCGAAAATAACTTAAATTCACTTAATTCATCGAAATCAAGTTACATTCAACGAATTCATCGAAAATAACTTGAAATCACTTAATTCATCGAAATTAAGTTACATTCATCGAATACATCGAAAATAAGTTAAATTCACTTAATTCATCGAAATTGAGTTTCATACATCGAATACATCGAAAATAACTTGAAATCACTTAATTCATCGAAATTAATTTACATTCATCGAATACATCGAAAATAAGTTAAATTCACTTAATTCATCGAAATTGAGTTTCATACATCGAATACATCGAAAATAACTTAAATTCACTTAATTCATCGAAATCAAGTTACATTCATCGAATTCATCGAAAATAACTTGAAATCACTTAATTCATCGAAATTAAGTTACATTCATCGAATACATCGAAAATAAGTTCAATTCACTTAATTCATCGAAATTAAGTTACATTCATCGAATACATCGAAAATAAGTTAAATTCACTTAATTCATCGAAATTGAGTTTCATACATCGAATACATCGAAAATAACTTGAAATCACTTAATTCATCGAAATTAAGTTACATTCATCGAATACATCGAAAATAAGTTAAATTCACTTAATTCATCGAAATTGAGTTTCATACATCGAATACATCGAAAATAACTTAAATTCACTTAATTCATCGAAATCAAGTTACATTCATCGAATTTATCGAAAATAACTTGAAATCACTTAATTCATCGAAATTAAGTTACATTCATCGAATACATCGAAAATAAGTTCAATTCACTTAATTCATCGAAATTAAGTTACATTCATCGAATACATCGAAAATAAGTTAAATTCACTTAATTCATCGAAATTGAGTTTCATACATCGAATACATCGAAAATAACTTGAAATCACGTAATTCATCGAAATTAAGTTACATTCATCGAATACATCGAAAATAAGTTAAATTCACTTAATTCATCGAAATTGAGTTTCATACATCGAATACATCGAAAATAACTTAAATTCACTTAATTCACCGAAATTAAGTTATATTCATCGAATACATCGAAAATAAGTTAAATTCACTTAATTCATCGAAATTGAGTTTCATACATCGAATACATCGAAAATAACTTAAATTCACTTAATTCATCGAAATCAAGTTACATTCATCGAATTCATCGAAAATAACTTGAAATCACTTAATTCATCGAAATTAAGTTACATTCATCGAATACATCGAAAATAAGTTCAATTCACTTAATTCATCGAAATTGAGTTACATTCATCGAATACATCGAAAATAAGTTAAATTCACTTAATTCATCGAAATTAAGTTACATTCATCGAATTCATCGAAAATAACTTGAAATCACTTAATTCATCGAAATTAAGTTACATTCATCGAATACATCGAAAATAAGTTCAATTCACTTAATTCATCGAAATTAAGTTACATTCATCGAATACATCGAAAATAAGTTAAATTCACTTAATTCATCGAAATTGAGTTTCATACATCGAATACATCGAAAATAACTTGAAATCACGTAATTCATCGAAATTAAGTTACATTCATCGAATACATCGAAAATAAGTTAAATTCACTTAATTCATCGAAATTGAGTTTCATACATCGAATACATCGAAAATAACTTAAATTCACTTAATTCACCGAAATTAAGTTATATTCATCGAATACATCGAAAATAAGTTAAATTCACTTAATTCATCGAAATTGAGTTTCATACATCGAATACATCGAAAATAACTTAAATTCACTTAATTCATCGAAATCAAGTTACATTCATCGAATTCATCGAAAATAACTTGAAATCACTTAATTCATCGAAATTAAGTTACATTCATCGAATACATCGAAAATAAGTTCAATTCACTTAATTCATCGAAATTGAGTTACATTCATCGAATACATCGAAAATAAGTTAAATTCACTTAATTCATCGAAATTAAGTTACATTCATCGAATTCATCGAAAATAACTTGAAATCACTTAATTCATCGAAATTAAGTTACATTCATCGAATACATCGAAAATAAGTTCAATTCACTTAATTCATCGAAATTGAGTTTCATACATCGAATACATCGAAAATAACTTAAATTCACTTAATTCATCGAAATTAAGTTACATTCATCGAATACATCGAAAATAACTTGAAATCACTTAATTCATCGAAATTAAGTTACATTCATCGAATACATCGAAAATAAGTTAAATTCACTTAATTCATCGAAATTGAGTTTCATACATCGAATACATCGAAAATAACTTAAATTCACTTAATTCATCGAAATTAAGTTACATTCATCGAATACATCGAAAATAACTTGAAATCACTTAATTCATCGAAATTAAGTTACATTCATCGAATACATCGAAAATAAGTTCAATTCACTTAATTCATCGAAATTAAGTTACATTCATCGAATACATCGAAAATAAGTTAAATTCACTTAATTCATCGAAATTGAGTTTCATACATCGAATACATCGAAAATAACTTAAATTCACTTAATTCATCGAAATTAAGTTACATTCATCGAATACATCGAAAATAACTTGAAATCACTTAATTCATCGAAATTAAGTTACATTCATCGAATACATCGAAAATAAGTTAAATTCACTTAATTCACCGAAATTAAGTTATATTCATCGAATACATCGAAAATAAGTTAAATTCAATTAATTCATCGAAATTAAGTTACATTCATCGAATACATCGAAAATAACTTGAAATCACTTAATTCATCGAAATTAAGTTACATTCATCGAATACATCGAAAATAAGTTCAATTCACTTAATTCATCGAAATTAAGTTACATTCATCGAATACATCGAAAATAAGTTAAATTCACTTAATTCATCGAAATTGAGTTTCATACATCGAATACATCGAAAATAACTTAAATTCACTTAATTCATCGAAATCAAGTTACATTCATCGAATTCATCGAAAATAACTTGAAATCACTAAATTCATCGAAATTAAGTTACATTCGTCGAATACATCGAAAATAAGTTCAATTCACTTAATTCATCGAAATTGAGTTACATTCATCGAATACATCGAAAATAAGTTCAATTCACTTAATTCATCGAAATTAAGTTACATTCATCGAATACATCGAAAATAAGTTAAATTCACTTAATTCATCGAAATTGAGTTTCATACATCGAATACATCGAAAATAACTTAAATTCACTTAATTCATCGAAATTAAGTTACATTCATCGAATACATCGAAAATAACTTGAAATCACTTAATTCATCGAAATTAAGTTACATTCATCGAATACATCGAAAATAAGTTAAATTCACTTAATTCACCGAAATTAAGTTATATTCATCGAATACATCGAAAATAAGTTAAATTCAATTAATTCATCGAAATTAAGTTACATTCATCGAATACATCGAAAATAACTTGAAATCACTTAATTCATCGAAATTAAGTTACATTCATCGAATACATCGAAAATAAGTTCAATTCACTTAATTCATCGAAATTAAGTTACATTCATCGAATACATCGAAAATAAGTTAAATTCACTTAATTCATCGAAATTGAGTTTCATACATCGAATACATCGAAAATAACTTAAATTCACTTAATTCATCGAAATCAAGTTACATTCATCGAATTCATCGAAAATAACTTGAAATCACTAAATTCATCGAAATTAAGTTACATTCGTCGAATACATCGAAAATAAGTTCAATTCACTTAATTCATCGAAATTGAGTTACATTCATCGAATACATCGAAAATAACTTAAATTCACTTAATTCATCGAAATTAAGTTACATTCATCGAATACATCGAAAATAACTTGAAATCACTTAATTCATCGAAATTAAGTTACATTCATCGAATACATCGAAAATAAGTTAAATTCACTTAATTCATCGAAATTGAGTTTCATACATCGAATACATCGAAAATAACTTAAATTCACTTAATTCATCGAAATTAAGTTACATTCATCGAATACATCGAAAATAACTTGAAATCACTCAATTCATCGAAATTAAGTTACATTCATCGAATACATCGAAAATAAGTTAAATTCACTTAATTCATCGAAATTGAGTTTCATACATCGAATACATCGAAAATAACTTAAATTCACTTAATTCATCGAAATTAAGTTACATTCATCGAATACATCGAAAATAACTTGAAATCACTTAATTCATCGAAATTAAGTTACATTCATCGAATACATCGAAAATAAGTTCAATTCACTTAATTCATCGAAATTGAGTTTCATACATCGAATACATCGAAAATAACTTAAATTCACTTAATTCATCGAAATTAAGTTACATTCATCGAATACATCGAAAATAACTTGAAATCACTTAATTCATCGAAATTAAGTTACATTCATCGAATACATCGAAAATAAGTTATATTCACTTAATTCATCGAAATTGAGTTTCATACATCGAATACATCGAAAATAACTTAAATTCACTTAATTCATCGAAATTAAGTTACATTCATCGAATACATCGAAAATAACTTGAAATCACTTAATTCATCGAAATTAAGTTACATTCATCGAATACATCGAAAATAAGTTCAATTCACTTAATTCATCGAAATTAAGTTACATTCATCGAATACATCGAAAATAAGTTAAATTCACTTAATTCATCGAAATTGAGTTTCATACATCGAAAATAACTTAAATTCACTTAATTCATCGAAATTAAGTTACATTCATCGAATACATCGAAAATAACTTGAAATAACTTAATTCATCGAAATTAAGTTACATTCATCGAATACATCGAAAATAAGTTAAATTCACTTAATTCATCGAAATTGAGTTTCATACATCGAATACATCGAAAATAACTTGAAATCACTTAATTCATCGAAATTAAGTTACATTCATCGAATACATCGAAAATAAGTTAAATTCACTTAATTCATCGAAATTGAGTTTCATACATCGAATACATCGAAAATAACTTAAATTCACTTATTCATCGAAATCAAGTTACATTCATCGAATTCATCGAAAATAACTTGAAATCACTTAATTCATCGAAATTAAGTTACATTCATCGAATACATCGAAAATAACTTGAAATCACTTAATTCATCGAAATTAAGTTACATTCATCGAATACATCGAAAATAAGTTAAATTCACTTAATTCATCGAAATTGAGTTTCATACATCGAATACATCGAAAATAACTTGAATTCACTTAATTCATCGAAATCAAGTTACATTCATCGAATTCATCGAAAATTACTTGAAATCACTTAATTCATCGAAATTAAGTTACATTCATCGAATACATCGAAAATAAGTTAAATTCACTTAATTCATCGAAATTGAGTTTCATACATCGAATACATCGAAAATAACTTGAAATCACTTAATTCATCGAAATTAAGTTACATTCATCGAATACATCGAAAATAAGTTAAATTCACTTAATTCATCGAAATTGAGTTTCATAAATCGAATACATCGAAAATAACTTGAAATCACTTAATTCATCGAAATTAAGTTACATTCATCGAATACATCGAAAATAAGTTAAATTCACTTAATTCATCGAAATTGAGTTTCATACATCGAATACATCGAAAATAACTTAAATTCACTTAATTCATCGAAATTAAGTTACATTCATCGAATACATCGAAAATAACTTAAATTCACTTAATTCACCGAAATTAAGTTATATTCATCGAATACATCGAAAATAAGTTAAATTCACTTAATTCATCGAAATTGAGTTTCATACATCGAATACATCGAAAATAACTTAAATTCACTTAATTCATCGAAATCAAGTTACATTCATCGAATTCATCGAAAATAACTTGAAATCACTTAATTCATCGAAATTAAGTTACATTCATCGAATACATCGAAAATAAGTTCAATTCACTTAATTCATCGAAATTAAGTTACATTCATCGAATACATCGAAAATAAGTTAAATTTACTTAATTCATCGAAATTGAGTTTCATACATCGAATACATCGAAAATAACTTGAAATCACTTAATTCATCGAAATTAAGTTACATTCATCGAATACATCGAAAATACGTTAAATTCACTTAATTCATCGAAATTGAGTTTCATACCTCGAATACATCGAAAATAACTTAAATTCACTTAATTCATCGAAATTAAGTTACATTCATCGAATACATCGAAAATAACTTAAATTCACTTAATTCACCGAAATTAAGTTATATTCATCGAATACATCGAAAATAAGTTAAATTCACTTAATTCATCGAAATTAAGTTACATTCATCGAATACATCGAAAATAAGTTAAATTCACTTAATTCATCGAAATTGAGTTTCATACATCGAATACATCGCAAATAATTTGAAATCACTTAATTCATCGAAATCAAGTTACATTCATCGAATACATCGAAAATAAGTTAAATTCACTTAATTCATCGAAATTGAGTTTCATACATCGAATACATCGAAAATAACTTAAATTCACTTAATTCACCGAAATTAAGTTATATTCATCGAATACATCGAAAATAAGTTAAATTCACTTAATTCATCGAAATTGAGTTTCATACTCGAATACATCGAAAATAACTTAAATTCACTTAATTCATCGAAATTAAGTTACATTCATCGAATACATCGAAAATAACTTGAAATCACTTAATTCATCGAAATTAAGTTACATTCATCGAATACATCGAAAATAAGTTAAATTCACTTAATTCATCGAAATTGAGTTTCATACATCGAATACATCGAAAATAACTTGAAATCACTTAATTCATCGAAATTAAGTTACATTCATCGAATACATCGAAAATAAGTTAAATTCACTTAATTCATCGAAATTGACTTTCATACATCGAATACATCGAAAATAACTTAAATTCACTTAATTCATCGAAATTAAGTTACATTCATCGAATACATCGAAAATAACTTGAAATCACTTAATTCATCGAAATTAAGTTACATTCATCGAATACATCGAAAATAAGTTAAATTCACTTATTTCATCGAAATTGAGTTTCATACATCGAATACATCGAAAATAACTTGAAATCACTTAATTCATCGAAATTAAGTTACATTCATCGAATACATCGAAAATAAGTTAAATTCACTTAATTCATCGAAATTGAGTTTCATACATCGAATACATCGAAAATAACTTGAAACCACTTAATTCATCGAAATTAAGTTACATTCATCGAATACATCGAAAATAAGTTAAATTCACTTAATTCATCGAAATTGAGTTTCATACATCGAATACATCGAAAATAACTTAAAGTCACTTAATTCATCGAAATCAAGTTACATTCATCGAATTCATCGAAAATAACTTGAAATCACTTAATTCATCGAAATTAAGTTACATTCATCGAATACATCGAAAATAAGTTCAATTCACTTAATTCATCGAAATTGAGTTACATTCATCGAATACATCGAAAATAAGTTAAATTCACTTAATTCATCGAAATTGAGTTTCATACATCGAATACATCGAAAATAACTTAAATTCACTTAATTCATCGAAATCAAGTTACATTCATCGAATTCATCGAAAATAACTTGAAATCACTTAATTCATCGAAATTAAGTTACATTCATCGAATACATCGAAAATAAGTTCAATTCACTTAATTCATCGAAATTGAGTTACATTCATCGAATACATCGAAAATAAGTTAAATTCACTTAATTCATCGAAATTAAGTTACATTCATCGAATACATCGAAAATAACTTAAATTCACTTAATTCACCGAAATTAAGTTATATTCATCGAATACATCGAAAATAAGTTAAATTCACTTAATTTATCGAAATTGAGTTTCATACATCGAATACATCGAAAATAACTTAAATTCACTTAATTCATCGAAATTAAGTTACATTCATCGAATACATCGAAAATAACTTGAAATCACTTAATTCATCGAAATTAAGTTACATTCATCGAAAATAAGTTAAATTCACTTAATTCATCGAAATTGAGTTTCATACATCGAATACATCGAAAATAACTTGAAATCACTTAATTCATCGAAATTAAGTTACATTCATCGAATACATCGAAAATAAGTTAAATTCACTTAATTCATCGAAATTGAGTTTCATACATCGAATACATCGAAAATAACTTAAATTCACTTAATTCATCGAAATTAAGTTACATTCATCGAATACATCGAAAATAACTTGAAATCACTTAATTCATCGAAATTAAGTTACATTCATCGAATACATCGAAAATAAGTTAAATTCACTTATTTCATCGAAATTGAGTTTCATACATCGAATACATCGAAAATAACTTGAAATCACTTAATTCATCGAAATTAAGTTACATTCATCGAATACATCGAAAATAAGTTAAATTCACTTAATTCATCGAAATTGAGTTTCATACATCGAATACATCGAAAATAACTTGAAATCACTTAATTCATCGAAATTAAGTTACATTCATCGAATACATCGAAAATAAGTTAAATTCACTTAATTCATCGAAATTGAGTTTCATACATCGAATACATCGAAAATAACTTAAAGTCACTTAATTCATCGAAATCAAGTTACATTCATCGAATTCATCGAAAATAACTTGAAATCACTTAATTCATCGAAATTAAGTTACATTCATCGAATACATCGAAAATAAGTTCAATTCACTTAATTCATCGAAATTGAGTTACATTCATCGAATACATCGAAAATAAGTTAAATTCACTTAATTCATCGAAATTGAGTTTCATACATCGAATACATCGAAAATAACTTAAATTCACTTAATTCATCGAAATCAAGTTACATTCATCGAATTCATCGAAAATAACTTGAAATCACTTAATTCATCGAAATTAAGTTACATTCATCGAATACATCGAAAATAAGTTCAATTCACTTAATTCATCGAAATTGAGTTACATTCATCGAATACATCGAAAATAAGTTAAATTCACTTAATTCATCGAAATTAAGTTACATTCATCGAATACATCGAAAATAACTTAAATTCACTTAATTCGCCGAAATTAAGTTATATTCATCGAATACATCGAAAATAAGTTAAATTCACTTAATTTATCGAAATTGAGTTTCATACATCGAAAATAACTTAAATTCACTTAATTCATCGAAATTAAGTTACATTCATCGAATACATCGAAAATAACTTGAAATCACTTAATTCATCGAAATTAAGTTACATTCATCGAAAATAAGTTAAATTCACTTAATTCATCGAAATTGAGTTTCATACATCGAATACATCGAAAATAACTTGAAATCACTTAATTCATCGAAATTAAGTTACATTCATCGAATACATCGAAAATAAGTTAAATTCACTTAATTCATCGAAATTGAGTTTCATACATCGAATACATCGAAAATAACTTAAATTCACTTAATTCATCGAAATTAAGTTACATTCATCGAATACATCGAAAATAACTTAAATTCACTTAATTCACCGAAATTAAGTTATATTCATCGAATACATCGAAAATAAGTTAAATTCACTTAATTCATCGAAATTGAGTTTCATACATCGAATACATCGAAAATAACTTAAATTCACTTAATTCATCGAAATTAAGTTACATTCATCGAATACATCGAAAATAACTTGAAATCACTTAATTCATCGAAATTAAGTTACATTCATCGAATACATCGAAAATAAGTTAAATTCACTTAATTCATCGAAATTGAGATTCATACATCGAATACATCGAAAATAACTTGAAATCACTTAATTCATCGAAATTAAGTTACATTCATCGAATACATCGAAAATAAGTTAAATTCACTTAATTCATCGAAATTGAGTTTCATACATCGAATACATCGAAAATAACTTAAATTCACTTAATTCACCGAAATTAAGTTATATTCATCGAATACATCGAAAATAAGTTAAATTCACTTAATTAATCGAAATTGAGTTTCATACATCGAATACATCGAAAATAACTTAAATTCACTTAATTCATCGAAATCAAGTTACATTCATCGAATTCATCGAAAATAACTTGAAATCACTTAATTCATCGAAATTAAGTTACATTCATCGAATACATCGAAAATAAGTTCAATTCACTTAATTCATCGAAATTGAGTTACATTCATCGAATACATCGAAAATAAGTTAAATTCACTTAATTCATCGAAATTAAGTTACATTCTTCGAATACATCGAAAATAACTTAAATTCACTTAATTCACCGAAATTAAGTTATATTCATCGAATACATCGAAAATAAGTTAAATTCACTTAATTCATCGAAATTGGGTTTCATACATCGAATACATCGAAAATAACTAAAATTCACTTAATTCATTGAAATCAAGTAACATTCATCGAATACATCGAAAATAACTTGAAATCACTTAATTCATCGAAATTAAGTTACATTCATCGAATACATCGAAAATAAGTTAAATTCACTTAATTCATCGAAATTGAGTTTCATACATCGAAAATAACTTGAAATCACTTAATTCATCGAAATTAAGTTACATTCATCGAATACATCGAAAATAAGTTAAATTCACTTAATTCATCGAAATTGAGTTTCATACATCGAATACATCGAAAATAACTTGAAATCACTTAATTCATCGAAATTAAGTTACATTCATCGAATACATCGAAAATAAGTTAAATTCACTTAATTCATCGAAATTGAGTTTCATACATCGAATACATCGAAAATAACTTAAATTCACTTAATTCATCGAAATTAAGTTACATTCATCGAATACATCGAAAATAACTTAAATTCACTTAATTCACCGAAATTAAGTTATATTCATCGAATACATCGAAAATAAGTTAAATTCACTTAATTCATCGAAATTGAGTTTCATACATCGAATACATCGAAAATAACTTAAATTCACTTAATTCATCGAAATTAAGTTACATTCATCGAATACATCGAAAATAACTTGAAATCACTTAATTCATCGAAATTAAGCTACATTCATCGAATACATCGAAAATAAGTTAAATTCACTTAATTCATCGAAATTGAGATTCATACCTCGAATACATCGAAAATAACTTGAAATCACTTAATTCATCGAAATTAAGTTACATTCATCGAATACATCGAAAATAAGTTAAATTCACTTAATTCATCGAAATTGAGTTTCATACATCGAATACATCGAAAATAACTTAAATTCACTTAATTCACCGAAATTAAGTTATATTCATCGAATACATCGAAAATAAGTTAAATTCACTTAATTCATCGAAATTGAGTTTCATACATCGAATACATCGAAAATAAGTTAAATTCACTTAATTCATCGAAATCAAGTTACATTCATCGAATTCATCGAAAATAACTTGAAATCACTTAATTCATCGAAATTAAGTTACATTCATCGAATACATCGAAAATAAGTTCAATTCACTTAATTCATCGAAATTGAGTTACATTCATCGAATACATCGAAAATAAGTTAAATTCACTTAATTCATCGAAATTAAGTTACATTCTTCGAATACATCGAAAATAACTTAAATTCACTTAATTCACCGAAATTAAGTTATATTCATCGAATACATCGAAAATAAGTTAAATTCACTTAATTCATCGAAATTGAGTTTCATACATCGAATACATCGCAAATAACTAAAATTCACTTAATTCATCGAAATCAAGTAACATTCATCGAATACATCGAAAATAACTTGAAATCACTTAATTCATCGAAATTAAGTTACATTCATCGAATACATCGAAAATAAGTTAAATTCACTTAATTCATCGAAATTGAGTTTCATACATCGAAAATAACTTGAAATCACTTAATTCATCGAAATTAAGTTACATTCATCGAATACATCGAAAATAAGTTAAATTCACTTAATTCATCGAAATTGAGTTTCATACATCGAATACATCGAAAATAACTTAAATTCACTTAATTCATCGAAATCAAGTTACATTCATCGGATTCATCGAAAATAACTTGAAATCACTTAATTCATCGAAATTAAGTTACATTCATCGAATACATCGAAAATAAGTTCAATTCACTTAATTCATCGAAATTAAGTTACATTCATCGAATACATCGAAAATAACTTAAATTCACTTAATTCATCGAAATTAAGTTACATTCATCGAATACATCGAAAATAACTTGAAATCACTTAATTCATCGAAATTAAGTTACATTCATCGAATACATCGAAAATAAGTTAAATTCACTTAATTCATCGAAATTGAGTTTCATACATCGAATACATCGAAAATAACTTGAAATCACTTAATTCATCGAAATTAAGTTACATTCATCGAATACATCGAAAATAAGTTAAATTCACTTAATTCATCGAAATTGAGTTTCATACATCGAATTCATCGAAAATAACTTAAATTCACTTAATTCACCGAAATTAAGTTATATTCAAGGAATACATCGAAAATAAGTTAAATTCACTTAATTCATCGAAATTAAGTTTCATACATCGAATACATCGAAAATAACTTAAATTCTCTTAATTCATCGAAATCAAGTTACATTCATCGAATTCATCGAAAATAACTTGAAATCACTTAATTCATCGAAATTAAGTTACATTCATCGAATACATCGAAAATAAGTTCAATTCACTTAATTCATCGAAATTAAGTTACATTCATCGAATACATCGAAAATAACTTAAATTCACTTAATTCACCGAAATTAAAATATATTCATCGAATACATCGAAAATAAGTTAAATTCACTTAATTCATCGAAATTGAGTTTCATACATCGAATACATCGAAAATAACTTAAATTCACTTAATTCATCGAAATTAAGTTACATTCATCGAATACATCGAAAATAACATGAAATCACTTAATTCATCGAAATTAAGTTACATTCATCGAATACATCGAAAATAAGTTAAATTCACTTAATTCATCGAAATTGAGTTTCATACATCGAATACATCGAAAATAACTTGAAATCACTTAATTCATCGAAATTAAGTTACATTCATCGAATACATCGAAAATAAGTTAAATTCACTTAATTCATCGAAATTGAGTTTCATACATCGAATACATCGAAAATAACTTAAATTCACTTAATTCATCGAAATTAAGTTACATTCATCGAATACATCGAAAATAACTTAAATTCACTTAATTCACCGAAATTAAGTTATATTCATCGAATACATCGAAAATAAGTTAAATTCACTTAATTCATCGAAATTGAGTTTCATACATCGAATACATCGAAAATAACTTAAATTCACTTAATTCATCGAAATTAAGTTACATTCATCGAATACATCGAAAATAACTTGAAATCACTTAATTCATCGAAATTAAGTTACATTCATCGAATACATCGAAAATAAGTTAAATTCACTTAATTCATCGAAATTGAGTTTCATACATCGAATACATCGAAAATAACTTGAAATCACTTAATTCATCGAAATTAAGTTACATTCATCGAATACATCGAAAATAAGTTAAATTCACTTAATTCATCGAAATTGAGTTTCATACATCGAATACATCGAAAATAACTTGAAATCACTTAATTCATCGAAATTAAGTTACATTCATCGAATACATCGAAAATAAGTTAAATTCACTTAATTCATCGAAATTAAGTTACATTCTTCGAATACATCGAAAATAACTTAAATTCACTTAATTCACCGAAATTAAGTTATATTCATCGAATACATCGAAAATAAGTTAAATTCACTTAATTCATCGAAATTGAGTTTCATACATCGAATACATCGAAAATAACTTAAATTCACTTAATTCATCGAAATCAAGTTACATTCATCGAATTCATCGAAAATAACTTGAAATCACTTAATTCATCGAAATTAAGTTACATTCATCGAATACATCGAAAATAAGTTCAATTCACTTAATTCATCGAAATTGAGTTACATTCATCGAATACATCGAAAATAAGTTAAATTCACTTAATTCATCGAAATTAAGTTACATTCATCGAATACATCGAAAATAAGTTAAATTCACTTAATTCATCGAAATTGAGTTTCATACATCGAATACATCGAAAATAACTTAAATTCACTTAATTCATCGAAATTAAGTTACATTCATCGAATACATCGAAAATAACTTAAATTCACTTAATTCACCGAAATTAAGTTATATTCATCGAATACATCGAAAATAAGTTAAATTCACTTAATTCATCGAAATTGAGTTTCATACATCGAATACATCGAAAATAACTTAAATTCACTTAATTCATCGAAATTAAGTTACATTCATCGAATACATCGAAAATAACTTGAAATCACTTAATTCATCGAAATTAAGTTACATTCATCGAATACATCGAAAATAAGTTAAATTCACTTAATTCATCGAAATTGAGTTTCATACATCGAATACATCGAAAATAACTTGAAATCACTTAATTCATCGAAATTAAGTTACATTCATCGAATACATCGAAAATAACTTAAATTCACTTAATTCATCGAAATTGAGTTACATTCATCGAATACATCGAAAATAAGTTAAATTCACTTAATTCATCGAAATTAAGTTACATTCATCGAATACATCGAAAATAACTTAAATTCACTTAATTCACCGAAATTAAGTTATATTCATCGAATACATCGAAAATAAGTTAAATTCACTTAATTCATCGAAATTGAGTTTCATACATCGAATACATCGAAAATAACTTAAATTCACTTAATTCATCGAAATCAAGTTACATTCATCGAATACATCGAAAATAACTTGAAATCACTTAATTCATCGAAATTAAGTTACATTCATCGAATACATCGAAAATAAGTTAAATTCACTTAATTCATCGAAATTGAGTTTCATACATCGAATACATCGAAAATAACTTGAAATCACTTAATTCATCGAAATTAAGTTACATTCATCGAATACATCGAAAATAAGTTAGATTCACTTAATTCATCGAAATTGAGTTTCATACATCGAATACATCGAAAATAACTTAAATTCACTTAATTCATCGAAATCAAGTTACATTCATCGAATTCATCGAAAATAACTTGAAATCACTTAATTCATCGAAATTAAGTTACATTCATCGAATACATCGAAAATAAGTTCAATTCACTTAATTCATCGAAATTAAGTTACATTCATCGAATACATCGAAAATAAGTTAAATTCACTTAATTCATCGAAATTGAGTTTCATACATCGAATACATCGAAAATAACTTATATTCACTTAATTCATCGAAATCAAGTTACATTCATCGAATTCATCGAAAATAACTTGAAATCACTTAATTCATCGAAATTAAGTTACATTCATCGAATACATCGAAAATAAGTTCAATTCACTTAATTCATCGAAATTGAGTTACATTCATCGAATACATCGAAAATAAGTTAAATTCACTTAATTCATCGAAATTGAGTTTCATACATCGAATACATCGAAAATAACTTAAATTCACTTAATTCATCGAAATCAAGTTACATTCATCGAATTCATCGAAAATAACTTGAAATCACTTAATTCATCGAAATTAAGTTACATTCATCGAATACATCGAAAATAAGTTCAATTCACTTAATTCATCGAAATTAAGTTACATTCATCGAATACATCGAAAATAAGTTAAATTCACTTAATTCATCGAAATTGAGTTTCATACATCGAATACATCGAAAATAACAAATTCACTTAATTCATCGAAATTAAGTTACATTCATCGAATACATCGAAAATAACTTAAATTCACTTAATTCACCGAAATTAAGTTATATTCATCGAATACATCGAAAATAAGTTAAATTCACTTAATTCATCGAAATTGAGTTTCATACATCGAATACATCGAAAATAACTTGAAATCACTTAATTCATCGAAATTAAGTTACATTCATCGAATACATCGAAATAAGTTCAATTCACTTAATTCATCGAAATTGAGTTACATTCATCGAATACATCGAAAATAAGTTAAATTCACTTAATTCATCGAAATTAAGTTACATTCATCGAATACATCGAAAATAACTTAAATTCACTTAATTCACCGAAATTAAGTTATATTCATCGAATACATCGAAAATAAGTTAAATTCACTTAATTCATCGAAATTGAGTTTCATACATCGAATACATCGAAAATAACTTAAATTCACTTAATTCATCGAAATCAAGTTACATTCATCGAATACATCGAAAATAACTTGAAATCACTTAATTCATCGAAATTAAGTTACATTCATCGAATACATCGAAAATAAGTTAAATTCACTTAATTCATCGAAATTGAGTTTCATACATCGAATACATCGAAAATAACTTGAAATCACTTAATTCATTGAAATTAAGTTACATTCATCGAATACATCGAAAATAAGTTAGATTCACTTAATTCATCGAAATTGAGTTTCATACATCGAATACATCGAAAATAACTTAAATTCACTTAATTCATCGAAATCAAGTTACATTCATCGAATTCATCGAAAATAACTTGAAATCACTTAATTCATCGAAATTAAGTTACATTCATCGAATACATCGAAAATAAGTTCAATTCACTTAATTCATCGAAATTAAGTTACATTCATCGAATACATCGAAAATAAGTTAAATTCACTTAATTCATCGAAATTGAGTTTCATACATCGAATACATCGAAAATAACTTATATTCACTTAATTCATCGAAATCAAGTTACATTCATCGAATTCATCGAAAATAACTTGAAATCACTTAATTCATCGAAATTAAGTTACATTCATCGAATACATCGAAAATAAGTTCAATTCACTTAATTCATCGAAATTGAGTTACATTCATCGAATACATCGAAAATAAGTTAAATTCACTTAATTCATCGAAATTGAGTTTCATACATCGAATACATCGAAAATAACTTAAATTCACTTAATTCATCGAAATTAAGTTACATTCATCGAATACATCGAAAATAACTTGAAATCACTTAATTCATCGAAATTAAGTTACATTCATCGAATACATCGAAAATAAGTTAAATTCACTTAATTCATCGAAATTGAGTTTCATACATCGAATACATCGAAAATAACTTGAAATCACTTAATTCATCGAAATTAAGTTACATTCATCGAATACATCGAAAATAAGTTAAATTCACTTAATTCATCGAAATTGAGTTTCATACATCGAATACATCGAAAATAACTTAAATTCACTTAATTCATCGAAATCAAGTTACATTCATCGAATACATCGAAAATAACTTGAAATCACTTAATTCATCGAAATTAAGTTACATTCATCGAATACATCGAAAATAAGTTAAATTCACTTAATTCATCGAAATTGAGTTTCATACATCGAATACATCGAAAATAACTTGAAATCACTTAATTCATCGAAATTAAGTTACATTCATCGAATACATCGAAAATAAGTTAAATTCACTTAATTCATCGAAATTGAGTTTCATACATCGAATACATCGAAAATAACTTAAATTCACTTAATTCATCGAAATTAAGTTACATTCATCGAATACATCGAAAATAACTTAAATTCACTTAATTCACCGAAATTAAGTTATATTCATCGAATACATCGAAAATAAGTTAAATTCACTTAATTCATCGAAATTGAGTTTCATACATCGAATACATCGAAAATAACTTAAATTCACTTAATTCATCGAAATTAAGTTACATTCATCGAATACATCGAAAATAACTTGAAATCACTTAATTCATCGAAATTAAGTTACATTCATCGAATACATCGAAAATAAGTTAAATTCACTTAATTCATCGAAATTGAGTTTCATACATCGAATACATCGAAAATAACTTGAAATCACTTAATTCATCGAAATTAAGTTACATTCATCGAATACATCGAAAATAAGTTAAATTCACTTAATTCATCGAAATTGAGTTTCATACATCGAATACATCGAAAATAACTTGAAATCACTTAATTCATCGAAATTAAGTTACATTCATCGAATACATCGAAAATAAGTTAAATTCACTTAATTCATCGGAATTGAGTTTCATACATCGAATACATCGAAAATAACTTAAATTCACTTAATTCATCGAAATCAAGTTACATTCATCGAATTCATCGAAAATAACTTGAAATCACTTAATTCATCGAAATTAAGTTACATTCATCGAATACATCGAAAATAAGTTCAATTCATTTAATTCATCGAAATTAAGTTACATTCATCGAATACATCGAAAATAAGTTAAATTCACTTAATTCATCGAAATTGAGTTTCATACATCGAATACATCGAAAATAACTTGAAATCACTTAATTCATCGAAATTAAGTTACATTCATCGAATACATCGAAAATAAGTTAAATTCACTTAATTCATCGAAATTGAGTTTCATACATCGAATACATCGAAAATAACTTAAATTCACTTAATTCACCGAAATTAAGTTATATTCATCGAATACATCGAAAATAAGTTAAATTCACTTAATTCATCGAAATTGAGTTTCATACATCGAATACATCGAAAATAACTTAAATTCACTTAATTCATCGAAATCAAGTTACATTCATCGAATTCATCGAAAATAACTTGAAATCACTTAATTCATCGAAATTAAGTTACATTCATCGAATACATCGAAAATAAGTTCAATTCACTTAATTCATCGAAATTGAGTTACATTCATCGAATACATCGAAAATAAGTTAAATTCACTTAATTCATCGAAATTAAGTTACATTCATCGAATACATCGAAAATAACTTAAATTCACTTAATTCACCGAAATTAAGTTATATTCATCGAATACATCGAAAATAAGTTAAATTCACTTAATTCATCGAAATTGAGTTTCATACATCGAATACATCGAAAATAACTTAAATTCACTTAATTCATCGAAATCAAGTTACATTCATCGAATACATCGAAAATAACTTGAAATCACTTAATTCATCGACATTAAGTTACATTCATCGAATACATCGAAAATAAGTTAAATTCACTTAATTCATCGAAATTGAGTTTCATACATCGAATACATCGAAAATAACTTGAAATCACTTAATTCATCGAAATTAAGTTACATTCATCGAATACATCGAAAATAAGTTAGATTCACTTAATTCATCGAAATTGAGTTTCATGCATCGAATACATCGAAAATAACTTAAATTCACTTAATTCATCGAAATCAAGTTACATTCATCGAATTCATCGAAAATAACTTGAAATCACTTAATTCATCGAAATTAAGTTACATTCATCGAATACTTCGAAAATAAGTTCAATTCACTTAATTCATCGAAATTAAGTTACATTCATCGAATACATCGAAAATAAGTTAAATTCACTTAATTCATCGAAATTGAGTTTCATACATCGAATACATCGAAAATAACTTATATTCACTTAATTCATCGAAATCAAGTTACATTCATCGAATTCATCGAAAATAACTTGAAATCACTTAATTCATCGAAATTAAGTTACATTCATCGAATACATCGAAAATAAGTTCAATTCACTTAATTCATCGAAATTGAGTTACATTCATCGAATACATCGAAAATAAGTTAAATTCACTTAATTCATCGAAATTGAGTTTCATACATCGAATACATCGAAAATAACTTAAATTCACTTAATTCATCGAAATTAAGTTACATTCATCGAATACATCGAAAATAACTTGAAATCACTTAATTCATCGAAATTAAGTTACATTCATCGAATACATCGAAAATAAGTTAAATTCACTTAATTCATCGAAATTGAGTTTCATACATCGAATACATCGAAAATAACTTGAAATCACTTAATTCATCGAAATTAAGTTACATTCATCGAATACATCGAAAATAAGTTAAATTCACTTAATTCATCGAAATTGAGTTTCATACATCGAATACATCGAAAATAACTTAAATTCACTTAATTCATCGAAATCAAGTTACATTCATCGAATACATCGAAAATAACTTGAAATCACTTAATTCATCGAAATTAAGTTACATTCATCGAATACATCGAAAATAAGTTAAATTCACTTAATTCATCGAAATTGAGTTTCATACATCGAATACATCGAAAATAACTTGAAATCACTTAATTCATCGAAATTAAGTTACATTCATCGAATACATCGAAAATAAGTTAAATTCACTTAATTCATCGAAATTGAGTTTCATACATCGAATACATCGAAAATAACTTAAATTCACTTAATTCATCGAAATTAAGTTACATTCATCGAATACATCGAAAATAACTTAAATTCACTTAATTCACCGAAATTAAGTTATATTCATCGAATACATCGAAAATAAGTTAAATTCACTTAATTCATCGAAATTGAGTTTCATACATCGAATACATCGAAAATAACTTAAATTCACTTAATTCATCGAAATTAAGTTACATTCATCGAATACATCGAAAATAACTTGAAATCACTTAATTCATCGAAATTAAGTTACATTCATCGAATACATCGAAAATAAGTTAAATTCACTTAATTCATCGAAATTGAGTTTCATACATCGAATACATCGAAAATAACTTGAAATCACTTAATTCACCGAAATTAAAATATATTCATCGAATACATCGAAAATAAGTTAAATTCACTTAATTCATCGAAATTAAGTTACATTCATCGAATACATCGAAAATAACTTGAAATCACTTAATTCATCGAAATTAAGTTACATTCATCGAATACATCGAAAATAACTTAAATTCACTTAATTCACCGAAATTAAGTTATATTCAAGGAATACATCGAAAATAAGTTAAATTCACTTAATTCATCGAAATTAAGTTTCATACATCGAATACATCGAAAATAACTTAAATTCTCTTAATTCATCGAAATCAAGTTACATTCATCGAATTCATCGAAAATAACTTGAAATCACTTAATTCATCGAAATTAAGTTACATTCATCGAATACATCGAAAATAAGTTCAATTCACTTAATTCATCGAAATTAAGTTACATTCATCGAATACATCGAAAATAACTTAAATTCACTTAATTCACCGAAATTAAAATATATTCATCGAATACATCGAAAATAAGTTAAATTCACTTAATTCATCGAAATTGAGTTTCATACATCGAATACATCGAAAATAACTTAAATTCACTTAATTCATCGAAATTAAGTTACATTCATCGAATACATCGAAAATAACTTGAAATCACTTAATTCATCGAAATTAAGTTACATTCATCGAATACATCGAAAATAAGTTAAATTCACTTAATTCATCGAAATTGAGTTTCATACATCGAATACATCGAAAATAACTTGAAATCACTTAATTCATCGAAATTAAGTTACATTCATCGAATACATCGAAAATAAGTTAAATTCACTTAATTCATCGAAATTGAGTTTCATACATCGAATACATCGAAAATAACTTAAATTCACTTAATTCATCGAAATTAAGTTACATTCATCGAATACATCGAAAATAACTTAAATTCACTTAATTCACCGAAATTAAGTTATATTCATCGAATACATCGAAAATAAGTTAAATTCACTTAATTCATCGAAATTGAGTTTCATACATCGAATACATCGAAAATAACTTAAATTCACTTAATTCATCGAAATTAAGTTACATTCATCGAATACATCGAAAATAACTTGAAATCACTTAATTCATCGAAATTAAGTTACATTCATCGAATACATCGAAAATAAGTTAAATTCACTTAATTCATCGAAATTGAGTTTCATACATCGAATACATCGAAAATAACTTGAAATCACTTAATTCATCGAAATTAAGTTACATTCATCGAATACATCGAAAATAAGTTAAATTCACTTAATTCATCGAAATTGAGTTTCATACATCGAATACATCGAAAATAACTTAAATTCACTTAATTCATCGAAATCAAGTTACATTCATCGAATTCATCGAAAATAACTTGAAATCACTTAATTCATCGAAAATAAGTTACATTCATCGAATACATCGAAAATAAGTTCAATTCATTTAATTCATCGAAATTAAGTTACATTCATCGAATACATCGAAAATAAGTTAAATTCACTTAATTCATCGAAATTGAGTTTCATACATCGAATACATCGAAAATAACTTGAAATCACTTAATTCATCGAAATTAAGTTACATTCATCGAATACATAGAAAATAAGTTAAATTCACTTAATTCATCGAAATTGAGTTTCATACATCGAATACATCGAAAATAACTTAAATTTACTTAATTCACCGAAATTAAGTTATATTCATCGAATACATCGAAAATAAGTTAAATTCACTTAATTCATCGAAATTGAGTTTCATACATCGAATACATCGAAAATAACTTATATTCACTTAATTCATCGAAATCAAGTTACATTCATCGAATTCATCGAAAATAACTTGAAATCACTTAATTCATCGAAATTAAGTTACATTCATCGAATACATCGAAAATAAGTTCAATTCACTTAATTCATCGAAATTGAGTTACATTCATCGAATACATCGAAAATAAGTTAAATTCACTTAACTCATCGAAATTAAGTTACATTCATCGAATACATCGAAAATAACTTAAATTCACTTAATTCACCGAAATTAAGTTATATTCATCGAATACATCGAAAATAAGTTAAATTCACTTAATTCATCGAAATTGAGTTTCATACATCGAATACATCGAAAATAACTTAAATTCACTTAATTCATCGAAATCAAGTTACATTCATCGAATACATCGAAAATAACTTGAAATCACTTAATTCATCGAAATTAAGTTACATTCATCGAATACATCGAAAATAAGTTAAATTCACTTAATTCATCGAAATTGAGTTTCATACATCGAATACATCGAAAATAACTTGAAATCACTTAATTCATCGAAATTAAGTTACATTCATCGAATACATCGAAAATAAGTTAAATTCACTTAATTCATCGAAATTGAGTTTCATACATCGAATACATCGAAAATAACTTAAATTCACTTAATTCATCGAAATCAAGTTACATTCATCGAATTCATCGAAAATAACTTGAAATCACTTAATTCATCGAAATTAAGTTACATTCATCGAATACATCGAAAATAAGTTCAATTCACTTAATTCATCGAAATTAAGTTACATTCATCGAATACATCGAAAATAAGTTAAATTCACTTAATTCATCGAAATTGAGTTTCATACATCGAATACATCGAAAATAACTTGAAATCACTTAATTCATCGAAATTAAGTTACATTCATCGAATACATCGAAAATAAGTTAAATTCACTTAATTCATCGAAATTGAGTTTCATACATCGAATACATCGAAAATAACTTATATTCACTTAATTCATCGAAATTAAGTTACATTCATCGAATTCATCGAAAATAACTTGAAATCACTTAATTCATCGAAATTAAGTTACATTCATCGAATACATCGAAAATAAGTTCAATTCACTTAATTCATCGAAATTGAGTTACATTCATCGAATACATCGAAAATAAGTTAAATTCACTTAATTCATCGAAATTGAGTTTCATACATCGAATACATCGAAAATAACTTAAATTCACTTAATTCATCGAAATTAAGTTACATTCATCGAATACATCGAAAATAACTTGAAATCACTTAATTCATCGCAATTAAGTTACATTCATCGAATACATCGAAAATAAGTTAAATTCACTTAATTCATCGAAATTGAGTTTCATACATCGAATACATCGAAAATAACTTGAAATCACTTAATTCATCGAAATTAAGTTACATTCATCGAATACATCGAAAATAAGTTCAATTCACTTAATTCATCGAAATTGAGTTTCTTACATCGAATACATCGAAAATAACTTAAATTCACTTAATTCATCGAAATCAAGTTACATTCATCGAATACATCGAAAATAACTTGAAATCACTTAATTCATCGAAATTAAGTTACATTCATCGAATACATCGAAAATAAGTTAAATTCACTTAATTCATCGAAATTGAGTTTCATACATCGAATACATCGAAAATAACTTGAAATCACTTAATTCATCGAAATTAAGTTACATTCATCGAATACATCGAAAATAAGTTAAATTCACTTAATTCATCGAAATTGAGTTTCATACATCGAATACATCGAAAATAACTTAAATTCACTTAATTCATCGAAATTAAGTTACATTCATCGAATACATCGAAAATAACTTAAATTCACTTAATTCACCGAAATTAAGTTATATTCATCGAATACATCGAAAATAAGTTAAATTCACTTAATTCATCGAAATTGAGTTTCATACATCGAATACATCGAAAATAACTTAAATTCACTTAATTCATCGAAATTAAGTTACATTCATCGAATACATCGAAAATAACTTGAAATCACTTAATTCATCGAAATTAAGTTACATTCATCGAATACATCGAAAATAAGTTAAATTCACTTAATTCATCGAAATTGAGTTTCATACATCGAATACATCGAAAATAACTTGAAATCACTTAATTCATCGAAATTAAGTTACATTCATCGAATACATCGAAAATAAGTTAAATTCACTTAATTCATCGAAATTGAGTTTCATACATCGAATACATCGAAAATAACTTAAATTCACTTAATTCATCGAAATTAAGTTACATTCATCGAATACATCGAAAATAACTTAAATTCACTTAATTCACCGAAATTAAGTTATATTCATCGAATACATCGAAAATAAGTTAAATTCACTTAATTCATCGAAATTGAGTTTCATACATCGAATACATCGAAAATAACTTGAAATCACTTAATTCATCGAAATTAAGTTACATTCATCGAATACATCGAAAATAAGTTCAATTCACTTAATTCATCGAAATTAAGTTACATTCATCGAATACATCGAAAATAAGTTAAATTCACTTAATTCATCGAAATTGAGTTTCATACATCGAATACATCGAAAATAACTTGAAATCACTTAATTCATCGAAATTAAGTTACATTCATCGAATACATCGAAAATAAGTTAAATTCACTTAATTCATCGAAATTGAGTTTCATACATCGAATACATCGAAAATAACTTGAAATCACTTAATTCATCGAAATTAAGTTACATTCATCGAATACATCGAAAATAAGTTAAATTCTCTTAATTCATCGAAATTGAGTTTCATACATCGAATACATCGAAAATAACTTAAATTCACTTAATTCACCGAAATTAAGTTATATTCAAGGAATACATCGAAAATAAGTTAAATTCACTTAATTCATCGAAATTAAGTTTCATACATCGAATACATCGAAAATAACTTAAATTCTCTTAATTCATCGAAATCAAGTTACATTCATCGAATTCATCGAAAATAACTTGAAATCACTTAATTCATCGAAATTAAGTTACATTCATCGAATACATCGAAAATAAGTTCAATTCACTTAATTCATCGAAATTAAGTTACATTCATCGAATACATCGAAAATAACTTAAATTCACTTAATTCACCGAAATTAAAATATATTCATCGAATACATCGAAAATAAGTTAAATTCACTTAATTCATCGAAATTGAGTTTCATACATCGAATACATCGAAAATAACTTGAAATCACTTAATTCATCGAAATTAAGTTACATTCATCGAATACATCAAAAATAACTTAAATTCACTTAATTCACCGAAATTAAGTTATATTCATCGAATACATCGAAAATAAGTTAAATTCACTTAATTCATCGAAATTGAGTTTCATACATCGAATACATCGAAAATAACTTAAATTCACTTAATTCATCGAAATTAAGTTACATTCATCGAATACATCGAAAATAACTTAAATTCTCTTAATTCATCGAAATCAAGTTACATTCATCGAATTCATCGAAAATAACTTGAAATCACTTAATTCATCGAAATTAAGTTACATTCATCGAATACATCGAAAATAAGTTCAATTCACTTAATTCATCGAAATTAAGTTACATTCATCGAATACATCGAAAATAACTTAAATTCACTTAATTCACCGAAATTAAAATATATTCATCGAATACATCGAAAATAAGTTAAATTCACTTAATTCATCGAAATTGAGTTTCATACATCGAATACATCGAAAATAACTTAAATTCTCTTAATTCATCGAAATTAAGTTACATTCATCGAATACATCGAAAATAAGTTAAATTCACTTAATTCATCGAAATTGAGTTTCATACATCGAATACATCGAAAATAACTTAAATTCACTTAATTCACCGAAATTAAGTTATATTCAAGGAATACATCGAAAATAAGTTAAATTCACTTAATTCATCGAAATTAAGTTTCATACATCGAATACATCGAAAATAACTTAAATTCTCTTAATTCATCGAAATCAAGTTACATTCATCGAATTCATCGAAAATAACTTGAAATCACTTAATTCATCGAAATTAAGTTACATTCATCGAATACATCGAAAATAAGTTCAATTCACTTAATTCATCGAAATTAAGTTACATTCATCGAATACATCGAAAATAACTTAAATTCACTTAATTCACCGAAATTAAAATATATTCATCGAATACATCGAAAATAAGTTAAATTCACTTAATTCATCGAAATTGAGTTTCATACATCGAATACATCGAAAATAACTTAAATTCACTTAATTCATCGAAATTAAGTTACATTCATCGAATACATCGAAAATAACATGAAATCACTTAATTCATCGAAATTAAGTTACATTCATCGAATACATCGAAAATAAGTTAAATTCACTTAATTCATCGAAATTGAGTTTCATACATCGAATACATCGAAAATAACTTGAAATCACTTAATTCATCGAAATTAAGTTACATTCATCGAATACATCGAAAATAAGTTAAATTCACTTAATTCATCGAAATTGAGTTTCATACATCGAATACATCGAAAATAACTTAAATTCACTTAATTCATCGAAATTAAGTTACATTCATCGAATACATCGAAAATAACTTAAATTCACTTAATTCACCGAAATTAAGTTATATTCATCGAATACATCGAAAATAAGTTAAATTCACTTAATTCATCGAAATTGAGTTTCATACATCGAATACATCGAAAATAACTTAAATTCACTTAATTCATCGAAATTAAGTTACATTCATCGAATACATCGAAAATAACTTGAAATCACTTAATTCATCGAAATTAAGTTACATTCATCGAATACATCGAAAATAAGTTAAATTCACTTAATTCATCGAAATTGAGTTTCATACATCGAATACATCGAAAATAACTTGAAATCACTTAATTCATCGAAATTAAGTTACATTCATCGAATACATCGAAAATAAGTTAAATTCACTTAATTCATCGAAATTGAGTTTCATACATCGAATACATCGAAAATAACTTAAATTCACTTAATTCATCGATATCAAGTTACATTCATCGAATTCATCGAAAATAACTTGAAATCACTTAATTCATCGAAATTAAGTTACATTCATCGAATACATCGAAAATAAGTTCAATTCATTTAATTCATCGAAATTAAGTTACATTCATCGAATACATCGAAAATAAGTTAAATTCACTTAATTCATCGAAATTGAGTTTCATACATCGAATACATCGAAAATAACTTGAAATCACTTAATTCATCGAAATTAAGTTACATTCATCGAATACATCGAAAATAAGTTAAATTCACTTAATTCATCGAAATTGAGTTTCATACATCGAATACATCGAAAATAACTTAAATTCACTTAATTCACCGAAATTAAGTTATATTCATCGAATACATCGAAAATAAGTTAAATTCACTTAATTCATCGAAATTGAGTTTCATACATCGAATACATCGAAAATAACTTAAATTCACTTAATTCATCGAAATCAAGTTACATTCATCGAATTCATCGAAAATAACTTGAAATCACTTAATTCATCGAAATTAAGTTACATTCATCGAATACATCGAAAATAAGTTCAATTAACTTAATTCATCGAAATTGAGTTACATTCATCGAGTACATCGAAAATAAGTTAAATTCACTTAATTCATCGAAATTAAGTTACATTCATCGAATACATCGAAAATAACTTAAATTCACTTAATTCACCGAAATTAAGTTATATTCATCGAATACATCGAAAATAAGTTAAATTCACTTAATTCATCGAAATTGAGTTTCATACATCGAATACATCGAAAATAACTTAAATTCACTTAATTCATCGAAATCAAGTTACATTCATCGAATACATCGAAAATAACTTGAAATCACTTAATTCATCGAAATTAAGTTACATTCATCGAATACATCGAAAATAAGTTAAATTCACTTAATTCATCGAAATTGAGTTTCATACATCGAATACATCGAAAATAACTTGAAATCACTTAATTCATCGAAATTAAGTTACATTCATCGAATACATCGAAAATAAGTTAGATTCACTTAATTCATCGAAATTGAGTTTCATACATCGAATACATCGAAAATAACTTAAATTCACTTAATTCATCGAAATCAAGTTACATTCATCGAATTCATCGAAAATAACTTGAAATCACTTAATTCATCGAAATTAAGTTACATTCATCGAATACATCGAAAATAAGTTCAATTCACTTAATTCATCGAAATTAAGTTACATTCATCGAATACATCGAAAATAAGTTAAATTCACTTAATTCATCGAAATTGAGTTTCATACATCGAATACATCGAAAATAACTTATATTCACTTAATTCATCGAAATCAAGTTACATTCATCGAATTCATCGAAAATAACTTGAAATCACTTAATTCATCGAAATTAAGTTACATTCATCGAATACATCGAAAATAAGTTCAATTCACTTAATTCATCGAAATTGAGTTACATTCATCGAATACATCGAAAATAAGTTAAATTCACTTAATTCATCGAAATTGAGTTTCATACATCGAATACATCGAAAATAACTTAAATTCACTTAATTCATCGAAATTAAGTTACATTCATCGAATACATCGAAAATAACTTGAAATCACTTAATTCATCGAAATTAAGTTACATTCATCGAATACATCGAAAATAAGTTAAATTCACTTAATTCATCGAAATTGAGTTTCATACATCGAATACATCGAAAATAACTTGAAATCACTTAATTCATCGAAATTAAGTTACATTCATCGAATACATCGAAAATAAGTTAAATTCACTTAATTCATCGAAATTGAGTTTCATACATCGAATACATCGAAAATAACTTAAATTCACTTAATTCATCGAAATCAAGTTACATTCATCGAATACATCGAAAATAACTTGAAATCACTTAATTCATCGAAATTAAGTTACATTCATCGAATACATCGAAAATAAGTTAAATTCACTTAATTCATCGAAATTGAGTTTCATACATCGAATACATCGAAAATAACTTGAAATCACTTAATTCATCGAAATTAAGTTACATTCATCGAATACATCGAAAATAAGTTAAATTCACTTAATTCATCGAAATTGAGTTTCATACATCGAATACATCGAAAATAACTTAAATTCACTTAATTCATCGAAATTAAGTTACATTCATCGAATACATCGAAAATAACTTAAATTCACTTAATTCACCGAAATTAAGTTATATTCATCGAATACATCGAAAATAAGTTAAATTCACTTAATTCATCGAAATTGAGTTTCATACATCGAATACATCGAAAATAACTTAAATTCACTTAATTCATCGAAATTAAGTTACATTCATCGAATACATCGAAAATAACTTGAAATCACTTAATTCATCGAAATTAAGTTACATTCATCGAATACATCGAAAATAAGTTAAATTCACTTAATTCATCGAAATTGAGTTTCATACATCGAATACATCGAAAATAACTTGAAATCACTTAATTCATCGAAATTAAGTTACATTCATCGAATACATCGAAAATAAGTTAAATTCACTTAATTCATCGAAATTGAGTTTCATACATCGAATACATCAAAAATAACTTAAATTCACTTAATTCATCGAAATCAAGTTACATTCATCGAATTCATCGAAAATAACTTGAAATCACTTAATTCATCGAAATTAAGTTACATTCATCGAATACATCGAAAATAAGTTCAATTCATTTAATTCATCGAAATTAAGTTACATTCATCGAATACATCGAAAATAAGTTAAATTCACTTAATTCATCGAAATTGAGTTTCATACATCGAATACATCGAAAATAACTTGAAATCACTTAATTCATCGAAATTAAGTTAGATTCATCGAATACATCGAAAATAAGTTAAATTCACTTAATTCATCGAAATTGAGTTTCATACATCGAATACATCGAAAATAACTTAAATTTACTTAATTCACCGAAATTAAGTTATATTCATCGAATACATCGAAAATAAGTTAAATTCACTTAATTCATCGAAATTGAGTTTCATACATCGAATACATCGAAAATAACTTAAATTCACTTAATTCATCGAAATCAAGTTACATTCATCGAATTCATCGAAAATAACTTGAAATCACTTAATTCATCGAAATTAAGTTACATTCATCGAATACATCGAAAATAAGTTCAATTCACTTAATTCATCGAAATTGAGTTACATTCATCGAATACATCGAAAATAAGTTAAATTCACTTAATTCATCGAAATTAAGTTACATTCATCGAATACATCGAAAATAACTTAAATTCACTTAATTCACCGAAATTAAGTTATATTCATCGAATACATCGAAAATAAGTTAAATTCACTTAATTCATCGAAATTGAGTTTCATACATCGAATACATCGAAAATAACTTGAAATCACTTAATTCATCGAAATTAAGTTACATTCATCGAATACATCGAAAATAAGTTAAATTCACTTAATTCATCGAAATTGAGTTTCATACATCGAATACATCGAAAATAACTTAAATTCACTTAATTCATCGAAATCAAGTTACATTCATCGAATTCATCGAAAATAACTTGAAATCACTTAATTCATCGAAATTAAGTTACATTCATCGAATACATCGAAAATAAGTTCAATTCATTTAATTCATCGAAATTAAGTTACATTCATCGAATACATCGAAAATAAGTTAAATTCACTTAATTCATCGAAATTGAGTTTCATACATCGAATACATCGAAAATAACTTGAAATCACTTAATTCATCGAAATTAAGTTACATTCATCGAATACATCGAAAATAAGTTAAATTCACTTAATTCATCAAAATTGAGTTTCATACATCGAATACATCGAAAATAACTTAAATTTACTTAATTCACCGAAATTAAGTTATATTCATCGAATACATCGAAAATAAGTTAAATTCACTTAATTCATCGAAATTGAGTTTCATACATCGAATACATCGAAAATAACTTAAATTCACTTAATTCATCGAAATCAAGTTACATTCATCGAATTCATCGAAAATAACTTGAAATCACTTAATTCATCGAAATTAAGTTACATTCATCGAATACATCGAAAATAAGTTCAATTCACTTAATTCATCGAAATTGAGTTACATTCATCGAATACATCGAAAATAAGTTAAATTCACTTAATTCATCGAAATTAAGTTACATTCATCGAATACATCGAAAATAACTTAAATTCACTTAATTCACCGAAATTAAGTTATATTCATCGAATACATCGAAAATAAGTTAAATTCACTTAATTCATCGAAATTGAGTTTCATACATCGAATACATCGAAAATAACTTAAATTCACTTAATTCATCGAAATCAAGTTACATTCATCGAATACATCGAAAATAACTTGAAATCACTTAATTCATCGAAATTAAGTTACATTCATCGAATACATCGAAAATAAGTTAAATTCACTTAATTCATCGAAATTGAGTTTCATACATCGAATACATCGAAAATAACTTAAATTCACTTAATTCATCGAAATCAAGTTACATTCATCGAATTCATCGAAAATAACTTGAAATCACTTAATTCATCGAAATTAAGTTACATTCATCGAATACATCGAAAATAAGTTCAATTCACTTAATTCATCGAAATTAAGTTACATTCATCGAATACATCGAAAATAAGTTAAATTCACTTAATTCATCGAAATTGAGTTTCATACATCGAATACATCGAAAATAACTTGAAATCACTTAATTCATCGAAATTAAGTTACATTCATCGAATACATCGAAAATAAGTTAAATTCACTTAATTCATCGAAATTGAGTTTCATACATCGAATACATCGAAAATAACTTATATTCACTTAATTCATCGAAATCAAGTTACATTCATCGAATTCATCGAAAATAACTTGAAATCACTTAATTCATCGAAATTAAGTTACATTCATCGAATACATCGAAAATAAGTTCAATTCACTTAATTCATCGAAATTGAGTTACATTCATCGAATACATCGAAAATAAGTTAAATTCACTTAATTCATCGAAATTGAGTTTCATACATCGAATACATCGAAAATAACTTAAATTCACTTAATTCATCGAAACTAAGTTACATTCATCGAATACATCGAAAATAACTTGAAATCACTTAATTCATCGAAATTAAGTTACATTCATCGAATACATCGAAAATAAGTTAAATTCACTTAATTCATCGAAATTGAGTTTCATACATCGAATACATCGAAAATAACTTGAAATCACTTAATTCATCGAAATTAAGTTACATTCATCGAATACATCGAAAATAAGTTAAATTCACTTAATTCATCGAAATTGAGTTTCTTACATCGAATACATCGAAAATAACTTAAATTCACTTAATTCATCGAAATCAAGTTACATTCATCGAATACATCGAAAATAACTTGAAATCACTTAATTCATCGAAATTAAGTTACATTCATCGAATACATCGAAAATAAGTTAAATTCACTTAATTCATCGAAATTGAGTTTCATACATCGAATACATCGAAAATAACTTGAAATCACTTAATTCATCGAAATTAAGTTACATTCATCGAATACATCGAAAATAAGTTAAATTCACTTAATTCATCGAAATTGAGTTTCATACATCGAATACATCGAAAATAACTTAAATTCACTTAATTCATCGAAATTAAGTTACATTCATCGAATACATCGAAAATAACTTAAATTCACTTAATTCACCGAAATTAAGTTATATTCATCGAATACATCGAAAATAAGTTAAATTCACTTAATTCATCGAAATTGAGTTTCATACATCGAATACATCGAAAATAACTTGAAATCACTTAATTCATCGAAATTAAGTTACATTCATCGAATACATCGAAAATAAGTTCAATTCACTTAATTCATCGAAATTAAGTTATATTCATCGAATACATCGAAAATAAGTTAAATTCACTTAATTCATCGAAATTGAGTTTCATACATCGAATACATCGAAAATAACTTGAAATCACTTAATTCATCGAAATTAAGTTACATTCATCGAATACATCGAAAATAAGTTAAATTCACTTAATTCATCGAAATTGAGTTTCATACATCGAATACATCGAAAATAACTTAAATTCACTTAATTCATCGAAATCAAGTTACATTCATCGAATTCATCGAAAATAACTTGAAATCACTTAATTCATCGAAATTAAGTTACATTCATCGAATACATCGAAAATAAGTTCAATTCATTTAATTCATCGAAATTAAGTTACATTCATCGAATACATCGAAAATAAGTTAAATTCACTTAATTCATCGAAATTGAGTTTCATACATCGAATACATCGAAAATAACTTGAAATCACTTAATTCATCGAAATTAAGTTACATTCATCGAATACATCGAAAATAAGTTAAATTCACTTAATTCATCAAAATTGAGTTTCATACATCGAATACATCGAAAATAACTTAAATTTACTTAATTCACCGAAATTAAGTTATATTCATCGAATACATCGAAAATAAGTTAAATTCACTTAATTCATCGAAATTGAGTTTCATACATCGAATACATCGAAAATAACTTAAATTCACTTAATTCATCGAAATCAAGTTACATTCATCGAATTCATCGAAAATAACTTGAAATCACTTAATTCATCGAAATTAAGTTACATTCATCGAATACATCGAAAATAAGTTCAATTCACTTAATTCATCGAAATTGAGTTACATTCATCGAATACATCGAAAATAAGTTAAATTCACTTAATTCATCGAAATTAAGTTACATTCATCGAATACATCGAAAATAACTTAAATTCACTTAATTCACCGAAATTAAGTTATATTCATCGAATACATCGAAAATAAGTTAAATTCACTTAATTCATCGAAATTGAGTTTCATACATCGAATACATCGAAAATAACTTAAATTCACTTAATTCATCGAAATCAAGTTACATTCATCGAATACATCGAAAATAACTTGAAATCACTTAATTCATCGAAATTAAGTTACATTCATCGAATACATCGAAAATAAGTTAAATTCACTTAATTCATCGAAATTGAGTTTCATACATCGAATACATCGAAAATAACTTGAAATCACTTAATTCATCGAAATTAAGTTACATTCATCGAATACATCGAAAATAAGTTAAATTCACTTAATTCATCGAAATTGAGTTTCATACATCGAATACATCGAAAATAACTTAAATTCACTTAATTCATCGAAATCAAGTTACATTCATCGAATTCATCGAAAATAACTTGAAATCACTTAATTCATCGAAATTAAGTTACATTCATCGAATACATCGAAAATAAGTTCAATTCACTTAATTCATCGAAATTAAGTTACATTCATCGAATACATCGAAAATAAGTTAAATTCACTTAATTCATCGAAATTGAGTTTCATACATCGAATACATCGAAAATAACTTGAAATCACTTAATTCATCGAAATTAAGTTACATTCATCGAATACATCGAAAATAAGTTAAATTCACTTAATTCATCGAAATTGAGTTTCATACATCGAATACATCGAAAATAACTTATATTCACTTAATTCATCGAAATCAAGTTACATTCATCGAATTCATCGAAAATAACTTGAAATCACTTAATTCATCGAAATTAAGTTACATTCATCGAATACATCGAAAATAAGTTAAATTCACTTAATTCATCGAAATTGAGTTTCATACATCGAATACATCGAAAATAACTTGAAATCACTTAATTCATCGAAATTAAGTTACATTCGTCGAATACATCGAAAATAAGTTAAATTCACTTAATTCATCGAAATTGAGTTTCATACATCGAATACATCGAAAATAAGTTGAAATCACTTAATTCATCGAAATTAAGTTACATTCATCGAATACATCGAAAATAAGTTAAATTCACTTAATTCATCGAAATTGAGTTTCATACATCGAATACATCGAAAATAACTTAAATTCACTTAATTCATCGAAATCAAGCTACATTCATCGAATTCATCGAAAATAACTTGAAATCACTTAATTCATCGAAATTAAGTTACATTCATCGAATACATCGAAAATAAGTTCAATTCACATAATTCATCGAAATTAAGTTACATTCATCGAATACATCGAAAATCAGTTAAATTCACTTAATTCATCGAAATTGAGTTTCATACATCGAATACATCGAAAATAACTTGAAATCACTTAATTCATCGAAATTAAGTTACATTCATCGAATACATCGAAAATAAGTTAAATTCACTTAATTCATCGAAATTGAGTTTCATACATCGAATACATCGAAAATCACTTAAATTCACTTAATTCATCGAAATTAAGTTACATTCATCGAATACATCGAAAATAACTTAAATTCACTTAATTCACCGAAATTAAGTTATATTCATCGAATACATCGAAAATAAGTTAAATTCACTTAATTCATCGAAATTGAGTTTCATACATCGAATACATCGAAAATAACTTGAAATCACTTAATTCATCGAAATTAAGTTACATTCATCGAATACATCGAAAATAAGTTCAATTCACTTAATTCATCGAAATTAAGTTACATTCATCGAATACATCGAAAATAAGTTAAATTCACTTAATTCATCGAAATTGAGTTTCATACATCGAATACATCGAAAATAACTTGAAATCACTTAATTCATCGAAATTAAGTTACATTCATCGAATACATCGAAAATAAGTTAAATTCACTTAATTCATCGAAATTGAGTTTCATACATCGAATACATCGAAAATAACTTAAATTCACTTAATTTATCGAAATCAAGTTACATTCATCGAATTCATCGAAAATAACTTGAAATCACTTAATTCATCGAAATTAAGTTACATTCATCGAATACATCGAAAATAAGTTCAATTCACTTAATTCATCGAAATTGAGTTTCATACATCGATTACATCGAAAATAACTTAAATTCACTTAATTCACTGAAATTAAGTTATATTCATCGAATACATCGAAAATAAGTTAAATTCACTTAATTCATCGAAATTGAGTTTCATACATCGAATACATCGAAAATAACTTAAATTCACTTAATTCATCGAAATCAAGTTACATTCATCGAATTCATCGAAAATAACTTGAAATCACTTAATTCATCGAAATTAAGTTACATTCATCGAATACATCGAAAATAAGTTCAATTCACTTAATTCATCGAAATTGAGTTACATTCATCGAATACATCGAAAATAAGTTAAATTCACTTAATTCATCGAAATTAAGTTACATTCATCGAATACATCGAAAATAACTTAAATTCACTTAATTCACCGAAATTAAGTTATATTCATCGAACACATCGAAAATAAGTTAAATTCACTTAATTCATCGAAATTGAGTTTCATACATCGAATACATCGAAAATAACTTAAATTCACTTAATTCATCGAAATTGAGTTTCATACATCGAATACATCGAAAATAACTTGAAATCACTTAATTCATCGAAATTAAGTTACATTCATCGAATACATCGAAAATAAGTTAAATTCACTTAATTCATCGAAATTGAGTTTCATACATCGAATGCGTCGAAAATAAGTTAAATTCACTTAATTCATCGAAATTGAGTTTCATACATCGAATACATCGAAAATAACTTGAAATCACTTAATTCATCGAAATTAAGTTACATTCATCGAATACATCGAAAATAAGTTAAATTCACTTAATTCATCGAAATTGAGTTTCATACATCGAATACATCGAAAATAACTTAAATTCACTTAATTCATCGAAATTAAGTTACATTCATCGAATACATCGAAAATAACTTAAATTCACTTAATTCACCGAAATTAAGTTATATTCATCGAATACATCGAAAATAAGTTAAATTCACTTAATTCATCGAAATTGAGTTTCATACATCGAATACATCGAAAATAACTTAAATTCACTTAATTCATCGAAATCAAGTTACATTCATCGAATTCATCGAAAATAACTTGAAATCACTTAATTCATCGAAATTAAGTTACATTCATCGAATACATCGAAAATAAGTTCAATTCACTTAATTCATCGAAATTGAGTTACATTCATCGAATACATCGAAAATAACTTAAATTCACTTAATTCACCGAAATTAAGTTATATTCATCGAATACATCGAAAATAAGTTAAATTCACTTAATTCATCGAAATTGAGTTTCATACATCGAATACATCGAAAATAACTTAAATTCACTTAATTCATCCAAATTAAGTTACATTCATCGACTACATCGAAAATAACTTGAAATCACTTAATTCATCGAAATTAAGTTACATTCATCGAATACATCGAAAATAAGTTAAATTCACTTAATTCATCGAAATTGAGTTTCATACATCGAATACATCGAAAATAACTTAAATTCACTTAATTCATCGAAATTAAGTTACATTCATCGAATACATCGAAAATAACTTGAAATCACTTAATTCATCGAAATTAAGTTACATTCATCGAATACATCGAAAATAAGTTAAATTCACTTAATTCATCGAAATTGAGTTTCATACATCGAATACATCGAAAATAACTTGAAATCACTTAATTCATCGAAATTAAGTTACATTCATCGAATACATCGAAAATAAGTTAAATTCACTTAATTCATCGAAATTGAGTTTCATACATCGAATACATCGAAAATAACTTAAATTCACTTAATTCATCGAAATCAAGTTACATTCATCGAATTCATCGAAAATAACTTGAAATCACTTAATTCATCGAAATTAAGTTACATTCATCGAATACATCGAAAATAAGTTCAATTCATTTAATTCATCGAAATTAAATTACATTCATCGAATACATCGAAAATAAGTTAAATTCACTTAATTCATCGAAATTGAGTTTCATACATCGAATACATCGAAAATAACTTGAAATCACTTAATTCATCGAAATTAAGTTACATTCATCGAATACATCGAAAATAAGTTAAATTCACTTAATTCATCGAAATTGAGTTTCATACATCGAATACATCGAAAATAACTTAAATTCACTTAATTCACCGAAATTAAGTTATATTCATCGAATACATCGAAAATAAGTTAAATTCACTTAATTCATCGAAATTGAGTTTCATACATCGAATACATCGAAAATAACTTAAATTCACTTAATTCATCGAAATCAAGTTACATTCATCGAATTCATCGAAAATAACTTGAAATCACTTAATTCATCGAAATTAAGTTACATTCATCGAATACATCGAAAATAAGTTCAATTCACTTAATTCATCGAAATTGAGTTACATTCATCGAATACATCGAAAATAAGTTAAATTCACTTAATTCATCGAAATTAAGTTACATTCATCGAATACATCGAAAATAACTTAAATTCACTTAATTCACCGAAATTAAGTTATATTCATCGAATACATCGAAAATAAGTTAAATTCACTTAATTCATCGAAATTGAGTTTCATACATCGAATACATCGAAAATAACTTAAATTCACTTAATTCATCGAAATCAAGTTACATTCATCGAATACATCGAAAATAACTTGAAATCACTTAATTCATCGAAATTAAGTTACATTCATCGAATACATCGAAAATAAGTTAAATTCACTTAATTCATCAAAATTGAGTTTCATACATCGAATACATCGAAAATAACTTGAAATCTTTTAATTCATCGAAATTAAGTTACATTCATCGAATACATCGAAAATAAGTTAAATTCACTTAATTCATCGAAATTGAGTTTCATACATCGAATACATCGAAAATAACTTAAATTCACTTAATTCATCGAAATCAAGTTACATTCATCGAATTCATCGAAAATAACTTGAAATCACTTAATTCATCGAAATTAAGTTACATTCATCGAATACATCGAAAATAAGTTCAATTCACTTAATTCATCGAAATTAAGCTACATTCATCGAATACATCGAAAATAAGTTAAATTCACTTAATTCATCGAAATTGAGTTTCATACATCGAATACATCGAAAATAACTTGAAATCACTTAATTCATCGAAATTAAGTTACATTCATCGAATACATCGAAAATAAGTTAAATTCACTTAATTCATCGAAATTGAGTTTCATACATCGAATACATCGAAAATAACTTATATTCACTTAATTCATCGAAATCAAGTTACATTCATCGAATTCATCGAAAATAACTTGAAATCACTTAATTCATCGAAATTAAGTTACATTCATCGAATACATCGAAAATAAGTTCAATTCCCTTAATTCATCGAAATTGAGTTACATTCATCGAATACATCGAAAATAAGTTAAATTCACTTAATTCATCGAAATTGAGTTTCATACATCGAATACATCGAAAATAACTTAAATTCACTTAATTCATCGAAATTAAGTTACATTCATCGAATACATCGAAAATAACTTGAAATCACTTAATTCATCGAAATTAAGTTACATTCATCGAATACATCGAAAATAAGTTAAATTCACTTAATTCATCGAAATTGAGTTTCATACATCGAATACATCGAAAATAACTTGAAATCACTTAATTCATCGAAATTAAGTTACATTCATCGAATACATCGAAAATAAGTTAAATTCACTTAATTCATCGAAATTGAGTTTCATACATCGAATACATCGAAAATAACTTAAATTCACTTAATTCATCGAAATCAAGTTACATTCATCGAATACATCGAAAATAACTTGAAATCACTTAATTCATCGAAATTAAGTTACATTCATCGAATACATCGAAAATAAGTTAAATTCACTTAATTCATCGAAGTTGAGTTTCATACATCGAATACATCGAAAATAACTTGAAATCACTTAATTCATCGAAATTAAGTTACATTCATCGAATACATCGAAAATAAGTTAAATTCACTTAATTCATCGAAATTGAGTTTCATACATCGAATACATCGAAAATAACTTAAATTCACTTAATTCATCGAAATTAAGTTACATTCATCGAATACATCGAAAATAACTTAAATTCACTTAATTCACCGAAATTAAGTTATATTCATCGAATACATCGAAAATAAGTTAAATTCACTTAATTCATCGAAATTGAGTTTCATACATCGAATACATCGAAAATAACTTAAATTCACTTAATTCATCGAAATTAAGTTACATTCATCGAATACATCGAAAATAACTTGAAATCACTTAATTCATCGAAATTAAGTTACATTCATCGAATACATCGAAAATAAGTTAAATTCACTTAATTCATCGAAATTGAGTTTCATACATCGAATACATCGAAAATAACTTGAAATCACTTAATTCATCGAAATTAAGTTACATTCATCGAATACATCGAAAATAAGTTAAATTCACTTAATTCATCGAAATTGAGTTTCTTACATCGAATACATCGAAAATAACTTAAATTCACTTAATTCATCGAAATCAAGTTACATTCATCGAATACATCGAAAATAACTTGAAATCACTTAATTCATCGAAATTAAGTTACATTCATCGAATACATCGAAAATAAGTTAAATTCACTTAATTCATCGAAATTGAGTTTCATACATCGAATACATCGAAAATAACTTGAAATCACTTAATTCATCGAAATTAAGTTACATTCATCGAATACATCGAAAATAAGTTAAATTCACTTAATTCATCGAAATTGAGTTTCATACATCGAATACATCGAAAATAACTTAAATTCACTTAATTCATCGAAATTAAGTTACATTCATCGAATACATCGAAAATAACTTAAATTCACTTAATTCACCGAAATTAAGTTATATTCATCGAATACATCGAAAATAAGTTAAATTCACTTAATTCATCGAAATTGAGTTTCATACATCGAATACATCGAAAATAACTTAAATTCACTTAATTCATCGAAATTAAGTTACATTCATCGAATACATCGAAAATAACTTGAAATCACTTAATTCATCGAAATTAAGTTACATTCATCGAATACATCGAAAATAAGTTAAATTCACTTAATTCATCGAAATTGAGTTTCATACATCGAATACATCGAAAATAACTTGAAATCACTTAATTCATCGAAATTAAGTTACATTCATCGAATACATCGAAAATAAGTTAAATTCACTTAATTCATCGAAATTGAGTTTCATACATCGAATACATCGAAAATAACTTAAATTCACTTAATTCATCGAAATTAAGTTACATTCATCGAATACATCGAAAATAACTTAAATTCACTTAATTCACCGAAATTAAGTTATATTCATCGAATACATCGAAAATAAGTTAAATTCACTTAATTCATCGAAATTGAGTTTCATACATCGAATACATCGAAAATAACTTGAAATCACTTAATTCATCGAAATTAAGTTACATTCATCGAATACATCGAAAATAAGTTCAATTCACTTAATTCATCGAAATTAAGTTACATTCATCGAATACATCGAAAATAAGTTAAATTCACTTAATTCATCGAAATTGAGTTTCATACATCGAATACATCGAAAATAACTTGAAATCACTTAATTCATCGAAATTAAGTTACATTCATCGAATACATCGAAAATAAGTTATCACTTAATTCATCGAAATTGAGTTTCATACATCGAATACATCGAAAATAACTTAAATTCACTTAATTCATCGAAT
>CATLJY010000086.1:0-28120 GCA_949987705.1 Thereva unica
GAGTTTTTCCCAGCCGGTGGACAATTTTCCATGCCACCACCGGCGGGTGAAACTTTAAAGTAATTAAGTGTTGTTCTAACCTTTAGCGGCGGCGGGCGCATCCATAATTAAGAGTGTGCAAAGAATCTAATCAAAAGGGTGTGCGCGCGTTTTTGTGTTCTCAATTCGTTTAAGAATCATTTGAATGGTTGAAAATGTTAAGTTGCAAATTCTAAGTAATTATAGAATAAATATTAAATAAAGCAAAAAGAATATAATCAAAAGGGTGTGCGCGCGTTTTTGTGTTCTCAATTCGTTTAAGAATCATTTGAATGGTTGAAAATGTTAAGTTGCAAATTATAAGTAATTATAGAACAAATATTAAATAAAGCAAAAAGAATCTAATCAAAAGGGTGTGCGCGCGTTTTTGTGTTCTCAATTCGTTTAAGAATCATTTGAATGGTTGAAAATGTTAAGTTGCAAATTATAAATAATTATAGAATAAATATTAAATAAAGCAAAAAGAATATAATCAAAAGGGTGTGCGCGCGTTTTTGTGTTCTCAATTCGTTTAAGAATCATTTGAATGGTTGAAAATGTTAAGTTGCAAATTATAAGTAATTATAGAACAAATATTAAATAAAGCAAAAAGAATCTAATCAAAAGGGTGTGCGCGCGTTTTTGTGTTCTCAATTCGTTTAAGAATCATTTGAATGGTTGAAAATGTTAAGTTGCAAATTCTAAGTAATTATAGAATAAATATTAAATAAAGCAAAAAGAATATAATCAAAAGGGTGTGCGCGCGTTTTTGTGTTCTCAATTCGTTTAAGAATCATTTGAATGGTTGAAAATGTTAAGTTGCAAATTATAAATAATTATAGAATAAATATTAAATAAAGCAAAAAGAATATAATCAAAAGGGTGTGCGCGCGTTTTTGTGTTCTCAATTCGTTTAAGAATCATTTGAATGGTTGAAAATGTTAAGTTGCAAATTATAAGTAATTATAGAACAAATATTAAATAAAGCAAAAAGAATCTAATCAAAAGGGTGTGCGCGCGTTTTTGTGTTCTCAATTCGTTTAAGAATCATTTGAATGGTTGAAAATGTTAAGTTGCAAATTCTAAGTAATTATAGAATAAATATTAAATAAAGCAAAAAGAATATAATCAAAAGGGTGTGCGCGCGTTTTTGTGTTCTCAATTCGTTTAAGAATCATTTGAATGGTTGAAAATGTTAAGTTGCAAATTATAAATAATTATAGAATAAATATTAAATAAAGCAAAAAGAATATAATCAAAAGGGTGTGCGCGCGTTTTTGTGTTCTCAATCCGTTTAAGAATCATTTGAATGGTTGAAAATTTTAAGTTGCAAATTATAAGTAATTATAAAATAAATATTTAATGAAACAAATGAAGACATAATTAATAGTACCAAACGGTGTTAGATAAAATTACAGATTAACTTAAGTCTAAAAGAAAAACTAGTGTAAAAGCAACTTTGAGATTGTGCAAATAAAAAGGAAATTTAATTAAGGGACAAAAGTGTGTTTTACTGACACAACGAAGCCCGGTGAGTTTAAAATACAAGTAACAAGTTGTACAATAAATCAAGGAAATATTATTATATAACAATTACAACAATCAAGAAAAACATAATACAACGAATTGCAACAAATTTAATATAACAATTGTAATCTGACGGGAAATTTTAATAAGTAAATTAAATAAAAGAAAAAGGAATATTTACCGCATATAGCGAGCTAAATAATACTAGTTATTGTTCTCTAGAGTTAGTGCAAATTTTAAATAAATAAGGAAATGATGTGCGAGAAATAGAGTTAGTGAAAATTTTAAATAAATAAGGAAATGATGTGCGAGAAATAGAGTTAGTGAAAATTTTAAATAAATAAGGAAATGATGTGCGAGAAATAGAGTTAGTGAAAATTTTAAATAAATAAGGAAATGATGTGCGAGAAATAAGTAAATTAAATAAAAGGAAAAGGAATATTTACCGCATATAGCGAGCTAAATAATACTAGTTATTGTTTTCTAGAGTTAGTGCAAATTTTAAATAAATAAGGAAATGATGTGCGAGAAATAGAGTTAGTGAAAATTTTAAATAAATAAGGAAATGATGTGCGAGAAACAAGTAAATTAAATAAAAGAAAAAGGAATATTTACCGCATATAGCGAGCTAAATAATACTAGTTATTGTTTTCTAGAGTTAGTGCAAATTTTAAATAAATAAGGAAATGATGTGCGAGAAATAGAGTTAGTGAAAATTTTAAATAAATAAGGAAATGATGTGCGAGAAATAAGTAAATTAAATAAAAGGAAAAGGAATATTTACCGCATATAGTGAGCTAAATAATACTAGTTATTGTTTTCTAGAGTTAGTGAAAATTTTAAATAAATAAAGAAATGAAGCAAAGTTTAATATTAAATTAGGACATTTTTGAAGTTGTTAAAACCGTTCGAAGAACAAAATACCATGAGTACAATTAATAAATATTATTAAGAATATTAGCAACAATTATGAAAAGTATTTCTTTCATGTAACAAAAGGACAAATAGAACAGTTTTGTGCATATTTATTGTGTAACACAGCTAGTTCAGTGGTAAAAAATTAATAAAGAAACAAAAAAAAAACATTCGGGTGCTTTTAAATATACAAAAAAAAGAGTAACAACAAAAAGGAAATTTAAAGGTACATGGTAAAAAAAATAATTATATAACAATTGGCGCAGCCGGTAGGATCTGGGTGCGCAAACAACAAAGGTGTTAATACTGCTGGTCAAGGCTCCATTGACCTCCAACCCAAGGCTGAGCCTAACTTGGGGGCAGTATTAGCGTCTAACTACAGCGCATAAAATATCCCAGATCCTCCACGAATCCTCGCTCGGGGGTGTACAACCACGGTGCCTCTGCTCCAGGCGAGCACGCGCTCACCCCCCTAAAGTTTCTACATCGCGGGATTTTTAGTGGGCTCCATCCCTGCCCAGGAGACGCCCTATGTCAGAGGGCCAACAAGGGGAAAACAACAACACCAAGACTCCCCCACCGAAGGACCACCAAACACCAGCCAGGGACTTAACCACACCAGGCCCCTCTACTTCATCAGAAGCCAACGACACCCCATCGTCCTGCCAGGGGACCCAACGAGGGATCACCTCGACACCAATATCAACACAGCAATCAACAACCACCCCATCAGAAACACCCCAAACATCCCCCAGACGTCTCCGAAGTGGAACCATCTTAGGAGAAGGAGAGAAACAAGTAGGTTTAGCTTTAACATTAGATTATATACTCAAGCGGGCGCAAGAGACAGGAAAATTTAATATAGTACATTTTGAGGCCGTGGATAAACAAATCCAAAGGGCCAGCCAAGAAAGAAAGGCGAAAATAGATACGTTCAAAGAGGGGGCCCTGAAATTTAAACAGGACCTCCTCGATTTCAAAAATAGTCTCCCACGCCCCCTTGAGGTAGTAGAAGATAAGGACAATTGTGAAAACACTAACACTGAACCGCCCGAACCCGATTACGCCCCAATAGACCTACTCGCGGATTGGGTCGATCTCTCAACCCGATCCTTGTCCCTCCTAGAGGAAGAGGAGGCGACCTTTCAAGACAGTCGTCTTGTCAAATCTATACTACAAAAAGAATTTCCTACAGCCATGGCCGACGAATATATTAAAGTCGCCAAATTAACGGCTCAACTAGTCCCTCTTTTCTCTGGCGGCCAAAACCCAACGATGGCAACTGAACTACAAATGTTCCTAGGCTGTTGCCGTCGGGTACTACAGTGCCTGACAGAACAAGAAAAGGCCGCCTTTATTCAAATTTACCCAACTAGGCTTCGGGGAGAGGCCTACCAACTAATTGCCTCCTCCCAACCTGCAACTTTTGAGGAGGCAGAAAACCTCCTAAACAGGACCTATCTCCCTAGAGAAACGTATCAAGAACTGGTCAATAAATTAATTCAATTACGCCAGTTCCCCTTAGAGCCGCTCACGGCCTATACTACTAGGATCAAACAGCAGTTGTCACTATGCGAAGAGGCGGCCACCACTAAATATGGTGCGATGGCAGCACCGGCCGTAAAGGCCCAACTGCAAGATTTCGCAAAAAATGCCCTGCGGAGTGGGGTTACCAACCCCCACCTCTGCCAGTACCTACTAACTCTGGGAGAGGATACACTTGACAGCCTAACCCAAAAGGCACTAGATATGGAGAAGCTACAACAAAATTCTATTTATGCCTCCTATCAAATGACAGTGCCTCAACCGGCATACAACCCTTATGGACAAACAGTCCCTATCCCTAAGTCGGAAAACATTTACCAAATGACCCTAACAAATACGCCAAACCAACACACTCAGTACACCGCCCCGCCCGCACCAACCATGCCGCGAACAACACTCCAAAGCCCGGTAAGCCCACAGGTAATGTACACAACATACGCCCCACCCACAAACCAAACAAACACAATACAAACAATACCGCCGGCGCCACTACAAAGCGCCAACCAAGTAACAACTATAAGCCCCGTTCCAAATAATGAAAATAAACCCTTAAACATCACTTGTAGCTACTGCAGAAACAGAGGGCATACTTATGCAGACTGTTTAAAACGTAAAAACACGCCCTTCTGCATAATTTGCCGGTCCAACTCGCACGACGCGAGGGACTGCCCCCAACCAGTTGAGCCTCCAAGGTCCTCATATAATAACAATAATAATCGTTACCGAAACCAGGGGACTTCATACAATAATGGTAATAATCGCCACCAGAACCAGGGGCCTACATATAATAATAACAATAACAATCGTTACCCCAACCAACGGTCTCAGTTCCAAGGTAACAATCGTTACCCAGACCAGCGGTCACAGCAAACGGGTAATTACCGCTACCCCGACCAACAACCCTCCAACCAGGGTGCTAACCGACAACCAACCAACCGACCCATGGATAATGGATCCAACCAACCTAATGGCCGTCAACAAACAGCCAATAACACAAGGTCAGTGTTTAATATTAGATATAGATGTGATTTCTGCCACAGACGTGGTCACCAAGTAGACGACTGTCATCAAAGACAGCGCTGGGAATCACAACAAGCGGGAAACTCCCCGCAGTCGGACCAAGAAACCCCGGCCCGACAATAAATCCTCAAAATATTACCAAAGGGGGGCCTCATGCACCCGAACCAAGTGTTCCACTCGTCACTCTTCCTCTAGATATAAGCCTTAACGGCAAAGCCGACCTGGCAGTGGACACCGGCGCTGAGGTCAGTATACTAAAACATAAAAAACTAAAGGATCCCAACTTACCAGATCCCACTAAAAGATGTACACTAGAAACGCCATACGGCAAAGGACAAACATTAGGGAGCTGTCAGGGGAACATCATTCTAAACACCCCCCTCCCATGCACCTTCCAAATTGTGCAAAACACACAAGAAATCCCTAACGATGGTCTGTTAGGAAACGACTTTCTTTCCAAAAACTGTAACGTCGAAGGTCCAAACCAAACACTGCGATTTCCTCGCACGGAAATCAACCCAGTAGAAATTGCAATTCCATTACGCAATGGATCCGCCAAGTCAAACACTAGAGAGCAGCAGGAGCAAACCCAAACTAGGGAATCTCAACTCGTAGTAGCCGAGATAAACCCCGGTGGTGTCTCCCAGGTAGCCTCAGAGAGGAATACCAGCTGCATATCTCTAGATGGATCAAGGTTGGAAGACAACTCCAACGACTATGAGACCAATTCGAGCAAATATAACGTGGCATTGGAGAAGTCCATTCGCCTACCAAGCCGGTCTCAAATGGTGGTCCCCATTCCCCTAAGGTTAGAGGAGGAAATGCTCTGTGAATCTTACGAGCCGAGCGAAGGAGTATTCCTCGCCAATTCCCTCTTGCCAGCGGGAACAAAAACAGTGTATGTTGGTCTCATCAACGTTAACACCCAACCAGTAGTCCTGACGAGCCTATCCCTTACGCTCGTCCCAATCAAAGACTGCACGACTATTCATCTAGCCTCTAACAACAACCCAAAGCCTCCAAGGAATGCTAATGACGTATGTGAGTATCTTACAGGCTCTGAACCAGACGGTCTCAGGAACGCCAGTACCCCATCGTCATCTAACGCAAGGCTCCAAAGTATACCCAATAATGGTGCAATCCCGCAAGGTATACCCAAGGGAAAAAAGGCAAAAGCGAAGTTGGGAACGAATGCAAAGGAAATCGAGTCCATCTGTCATCTACGATACATATTCCCGGACCATGAGGATCCGGACCTTGAGCGTGAAACGCGCTTCAAACAACTAGACGAGGAACTCAGCCTCGACCACCCTCTAACGGCCGACGAGAAGCGGTCCATACGGGATCTTTGTTACGAATATGCCGACATATTCCATTTAAAAGGGGACAAGCTAACCTACACGGAAGCTCTACGACATGAGATCCCCATGGTCTACGACCAATTTATTAACCAAAAAATGTATAGATTGCCCGAAACGCAAAGGCAAGTCATAAATGACCAATTGAAAGAGATGTTGGACAACGATATTGTTCAACCCAGCAAAAGTCCTTGGAACTCACCCCTCCTAGTGGTACCGAAAAAACCGGGCCCCGACGGTGAGAAAAAATGGCGCGTAGTTGTGGATTTCCGCAAAATTAATGAAAAGACAATAGGTGATGCGTATCCCTTACCAAGAATCGAGGACATCCTAGACCAGCTCGGTCACTCGAGATACTTCTCTACCCTCGACTTGGCCAGTGGTTACCACCAGGTACTAGTGGAACCACAGGATCGCCCCAAGACGGCCTTTAGCACGAACTATGGCCATTATGAGTTCAAACGTATGCCGTTCGGGTTAAAAGGCGCCCCGGCTACGTTTCAGCGACTAATGAATTATGTCCTTACTGGTCTACAAGGCCTCGAATGCTTCGTCTACCTAGATGACATAGTCATCTATGGTAAGAACCTTGAGGACCATAATTCCAAGCTACGACGCATATTCGACCGGTTGAGGGAAAACAACCTCAAATTGCAACCGGAGAAATGCCAATTTTTGAAAAAGGAAGTAGTCTACCTGGGTCATGTATGCTCTGAAAAGGGAGCCCTACCAGACCCCAGAAAAACGGAGTGTGTCCAAAACTTCCCGGCGCCCCGTACCGTCAGGCAAGTCCAGTCCTTCTTGGGCCTTGCCAACTACTATAGAAAATTCATCCCAGAATTTTCTAAGATCGTACGCCCCCTAACCAATTTGCTAAGAAAGGGCGTGAAATTTTCATGGACGCCAAAATGCGAGGAAGCATTTCAAACGGTGAAGCGTTCTTTAGTCTCCCCACCACTGCTGATATACCCTGATTTCGAAAAACCGTTCAATCTAACAACGGACGCCAGCAGTGAGGCACTCGGAGCAGTGCTCTCTCAAGGAATCGTAGGCCAAGACCAACCCATAGCTTATGCAAGTCGCACTCTAAACAAGGCGGAGCGCAATTACTCCACCGTCGAAAAGGAGCTGCTAGCCATAGTATGGGCTGTTAAAAACTTCAGGTGTTATTTGATGGGTCGAAAGTTTACGGTCTATACAGACCATAAACCTCTTAAGGGAGTCTTCAACGTCAAGGACCCCACAACTCGACTCGTTAGGTTTCACCATAAACTGTCCGAATACGATTACCAAATTGAGTATAAACCGGGTAAATACAATACGAATGCTGATGCTCTCAGCCGGATTCCACAAAGAGCAGAAGAGCCCAATACCTTCACGGTGGAAGCTCTAATTCACCAACCCGGTGAACCCCTAACTATATCACCCGATAGAAACGGGAATACATTGCCTCCTAGTGAACGACCGAAACAATGCAACGTGGTCACTAGGGCTCAGGCACAAAAAATGCAGGATGAGGAAAAAGATGAACTCGTTCCAACTGCAGAAGCCCCCAATATCGACGAAGGGCCTAAAGAAACAGACCTTGAAACGGAAATTCCACAACCCGTCGAAGCCTCCAAAGATAGCTCCAGCGAGCTACGAAGGAAAGTTGAAGTGATTACAAGTCCCGAAGAAATCACTACAATACTAAAAGACTACCACGACTCCCCTTTCGGCGGACACCAGGGAGTCGTTAAGACATATAATCGCGTACGTCGTAAATATTGGTGGAGACACATGTTTCGCGATATCACCCGCTACATAAGAAGGTGCAAGAAATGTCAAACCATGAAGGCCTCTAGACAATTCCGAATGCCCATGGTTATTACAGACATAGCAGAAAAGCCCTTCGAAAAAGTCTATTTAGACGTAGTAGGTCCCCTGGAAGAAACCCATTCCGGAAACAAATACATCCTAACCTTCCAGGATAACCTGACAAAATTCGTCGACTGGTATGCCATTCCCAATGGGGAAGCCCAAACGATAGCACAAATTTTCTTCGACGAAATCGTCACGCGCTATCGCATACCCAAACAAATAGTCACCGACCAGGGATCAAATTTCCTGAGTGACCTCTTCAAGGGCGTGTGTAGGCTCTTAAAAGTTAAAAAACTTCAGACCTCAGCCTACCACCCACAATCCAATGGCGCGCTAGAACGAGCTCATAGACCTCTGATCGAGTACCTACGTACAATAGTAGATGAGAGCCCAAACAATTGGGACCAGTTTCTGCGCACGGCAGCGTTCGTGTACAATAATAGCGTACACGAGGGGACCAAACTTACCCCCATGGACTGCCTATATGGTTTCATTGCCGACGTCCCGTCCAACCTTAAACGCAACCCGGAGCCACTTTACAACCACGAGAGTTATTACCATCAACTCCGATATAAGTTGCAAAAGTCCTATGCCCTAGCCCGCAAGAACCTACTTGCCAGCAAGAACCGCTCCAAGGCATATTATGATGGGAACGTACGCCCACTCACACTCCACGTAGGGGACAAAGTCCTCCTACGTAACGAAGCTCGGAAGCATAAATTATCCCAAATCTGGGTCGGGCCCTATACAGTAGTGTCAGTCCCAAGCGCTGTAAACACTACCATCAAAATAAATAGGAGATTGGTCACCGTCCATAATAATCGCTTGAAACCGTTTTACGAAAATAAAACGTAACTCTACGCCACCATTTAAGTCCTACCCTACTTTCCGGTAATAAAAGAAACTAACTTTAGCACCATCAACCTTGGAGTACCATCGATAACCTCCGATAATACCATAAAGTTATTCACAGGTAACGATACGCGGTGCGGCCTCTAAGTAGATCCCACACATTACCAAGGGCCTCTTCCATACAATTAGTACAACCAGGGCCTGGGACCCCAATAACCATAGGGTAAATCGGGCCGCCATACCGCCATTCACCACGCCTCCTTATAATGCGTCACTACGCCTCACTCTACCAACCCACCCTCATACAAAAGGGTTGAAGAGATCGCCAGAAAAATCTCACCTGCGCTACGTCAATCCAATAAACTCCCCCTAGTTCGCGAGACGAGCCCAAAACCTTCACCACAAACTATCCAAACAGAGAATCGCTCTACTTACTACGTTTCGTAGCGATTCTCTTATTCCAGGGGGGAAGGAATGTTACATACAGAATTTGTAAGGGTCTCTCTCGGTGAAAAACGGAGCCCTTAGACAAATTCCCATATACTTTCATACAGGGAGCCTTTTACATCAAATTCGCAGTTAATGAGTTTGATGCAATATGAGCTCCCTGCGAACAACAAATCCTAAACGGAAAATTATGATCTTGTTTCCATTTTCAAATGTACAAAATTCCTTAACGGACAAATCTTCAACGTACAAAAATCCACTCCAACGGAAAATGTAACATTTCCAGACGTAACCTGATCCGCGCACATTTTGTGAGATTTGCAAGGTGCGCAATTACCTTTGCACCCTTCCCAAGCTTTTCTGGCAAACAGTGATCTTGACTTGGACTTTCTTGAAAGTAATTTGACCCACCCAACAATAATTAAGCGCAACTTTCAATGCGCCGCGTGGGAAACGCGCGGTAAGCAAGTTGCGCAGGTGGGAACGAATCCAAGGGCGAGTTTTTCCCAGCCGGTGGACAATTTTCCATGCCACCACCGGCGGGTGAAACTTTAAAGTAATTAAGTGTTGTTCTAACCTTTAGCGGCGGCGGGCGCATCCATAATTAAGAGTGTGCAAAGAATCTAATCAAAAGGGTGTGCGCGCGTTTTTGTGTTCTCAATTCGTTTAAGAATCATTTGAATGGTTGAAAATGTTAAGTTGCAAATTCTAAGTAATTATAGAATAAATATTAAATAAAGCAAAAAGAATATAATCAAAAGGGTGTGCGCGCGTTTTTGTGTTCTCAATTCGTTTAAGAATCATTTGAATGGTTGAAAATGTTAAGTTGCAAATTATAAGTAATTATAGAACAAATATTAAATAAAGCAAAAAGAATCTAATCAAAAGGGTGTGCGCGCGTTTTTGTGTTCTCAATTCGTTTAAGAATCATTTGAATGGTTGAAAATGTTAAGTTGCAAATTATAAATAATTATAGAATAAATATTAAATAAAGCAAAAAGAATATAATCAAAAGGGTGTGCGCGCGTTTTTGTGTTCTCAATTCGTTTAAGAATCATTTGAATGGTTGAAAATGTTAAGTTGCAAATTATAAGTAATTATAGAACAAATATTAAATAAAGCAAAAAGAATCTAATCAAAAGGGTGTGCGCGCGTTTTTGTGTTCTCAATTCGTTTAAGAATCATTTGAATGGTTGAAAATGTTAAGTTGCAAATTCTAAGTAATTATAGAATAAATATTAAATAAAGCAAAAAGAATATAATCAAAAGGGTGTGCGCGCGTTTTTGTGTTCTCAATTCGTTTAAGAATCATTTGAATGGTTGAAAATGTTAAGTTGCAAATTATAAATAATTATAGAATAAATATTAAATAAAGCAAAAAGAATATAATCAAAAGGGTGTGCGCGCGTTTTTGTGTTCTCAATTCGTTTAAGAATCATTTGAATGGTTGAAAATGTTAAGTTGCAAATTATAAGTAATTATAGAACAAATATTAAATAAAGCAAAAAGAATCTAATCAAAAGGGTGTGCGCGCGTTTTTGTGTTCTCAATTCGTTTAAGAATCATTTGAATGGTTGAAAATGTTAAGTTGCAAATTCTAAGTAATTATAGAATAAATATTAAATAAAGCAAAAAGAATATAATCAAAAGGGTGTGCGCGCGTTTTTGTGTTCTCAATTCGTTTAAGAATCATTTGAATGGTTGAAAATGTTAAGTTGCAAATTATAAATAATTATAGAATAAATATTAAATAAAGCAAAAAGAATATAATCAAAAGGGTGTGCGCGCGTTTTTGTGTTCTCAATCCGTTTAAGAATCATTTGAATGGTTGAAAATTTTAAGTTGCAAATTATAAGTAATTATAAAATAAATATTTAATGAAACAAATGAAGACATAATTAATAGTACCAAACGGTGTTAGATAAAATTACAGATTAACTTAAGTCTAAAAGAAAAACTAGTGTAAAAGCAACTTTGAGATTGTGCAAATAAAAAGGAAATTTAATTAAGGGACAAAAGTGTGTTTTACTGACACAACGAAGCCCGGTGAGTTTAAAATACAAGTAACAAGTTGTACAATAAATCAAGGAAATATTATTATATAACAATTACAACAATCAAGAAAAACATAATACAACGAATTGCAACAAATTTAATATAACAATTGTAATCTGACGGGAAATTTTAATAAGTAAATTAAATAAAAGAAAAAGGAATATTTACCGCATATAGCGAGCTAAATAATACTAGTTATTGTTCTCTAGAGTTAGTGCAAATTTTAAATAAATAAGGAAATGATGTGCGAGAAATAGAGTTAGTGAAAATTTTAAATAAATAAGGAAATGATGTGCGAGAAATAGAGTTAGTGAAAATTTTAAATAAATAAGGAAATGATGTGCGAGAAATAGAGTTAGTGAAAATTTTAAATAAATAAGGAAATGATGTGCGAGAAATAAGTAAATTAAATAAAAGGAAAAGGAATATTTACCGCATATAGCGAGCTAAATAATACTAGTTATTGTTTTCTAGAGTTAGTGCAAATTTTAAATAAATAAGGAAATGATGTGCGAGAAATAGAGTTAGTGAAAATTTTAAATAAATAAGGAAATGATGTGCGAGAAACAAGTAAATTAAATAAAAGAAAAAGGAATATTTACCGCATATAGCGAGCTAAATAATACTAGTTATTGTTTTCTAGAGTTAGTGCAAATTTTAAATAAATAAGGAAATGATGTGCGAGAAATAGAGTTAGTGAAAATTCTAAATAAATAAGGAAATGATGTGCGAGAAATAAGTAAATTAAATAAAAGGAAAAGGAATATTTACCGCATATAGTGAGCTAAATAATACTAGTTATTGTTTTCTAGAGTTAGTGAAAATTTTAAATAAATAAAGAAATGAAGCAAAGTTTAATATTAAATTAGGACATTTTTGAAGTTGTTAAAACCGTTCGAAGAACAAAATACCATGAGTACAATTAATAAATATTATTAAGAATATTAGCAACAATTATGAAAAGTATTTCTTTCATGTAACAAAAGGACAAATAGAACAGTTTTGTGCATATTTATTGTGTAACACAGCTAGTTCAGTGGTAAAAAATTAATAAAGAAACAAAAAAAAAAACATTCGGGTGCTTTTAAATATACAAAAAAAAGAGTAACAACAAAAAGGAAATTTAAAGGTACATGGTAAAAAAAATAATTATATAACATTACGACAAATAAAGTGAATTTAAGTTATTTTGGATGTATTTGATGAATATAACTTAATTTCGAAGAATAAAATGAATTTAAGTTATTTTGGATGTATTTGATGAATATAACTTAATTTCGACGAATAAAGTGAATTTAAGTTATTTTGGATGTATTTGATGAATATAACTTAATTTCGACGAATAAAGTGAATTTAAGTTATTTTGGATGTATTTGATGTATATAACTTAATTTCGACGAATAAAGTGAATTTAAGTTATTTTGGATGTATTTGATTAATATAACTTAATTTCGACGAATAAAGTGAATTTAAGTTATTTTGGATGTATTTGATGAATATAACTTAATTTCGACGAATAAAGTGAATTTAAGTTATTTTGGATGTATTTGATGAATATAACTTAATTTCGACGAATAAAGTGAATTTAAGTTATTTTGGATGTATTTGATGAATATAACTTAATTTCGAAGAATAAAGTGAATTTAAGTTATTTTGGATGTATTTGATGAATATAACTTAATTTTGATGAATAAAGTGAATTTAAGTTATTTTGGATGTATTTGATGAATATAACTTAATTTCGAAGAATAAAGTGAATTTAAGTTATTTTGGATGTATTTGATGAATATAACTTAATTTCGAAGAATAAAGTGAATTTAAGTTATTTTGGATGTATTTGATGAATATAACTTAATTTCGAAGAATAAAGTGAATTTAAGTTATTTTGGATGTATTTGATGAATATAACTTAATTTCGAAGAATAAAGTGAATTTAAGTTATTTTGGATGTATTTGATGAATATAACTTAATATCGACGAATAAAGTGAATTTAAGTTATTTTGGATGTATTTGATGAATATAACTTAATTTCGAAGAATAAAGTGAATTTAAGTTATTTTGGATGTATTTGATGAATATAACTTAATATCGAAGAATAGAGTGAATTTAAGTTATTTTGGATGTATTTGATGAATATAACTTAATATCGACGAATAAAGTGAATTTAAGTTATTTTGGATGTATTTGATGAATATAACTTAATTTTGATGAATAAAGTGAATTTAAGTTATTTTGGAGGTATTTGATGAATATAACTTAATTTCGACGAATAAAGTGAATTTAAGTTATTTTGGATGTATTTGATGAATATAACTTAATATCGAAGAATAAAGTGAATTTAAGTTATTTTCGATGTATTTGATGAATATAACTTAATTTCGACGAATAAAGTGAATTTAAGTTATTTTGGATGTATTTGATGAATAGGTATAACTTAATTTCGACGAATAAAGTGAATTTAAGTTATTTTGGATGTATTTGATGAATATAACTTAATATCGACGAATAAAGTGTATTTAAGTTATTTTGGATGTATTTGATGAATAATCGACGAATAAAGTGAATTTAAGTTATTTTGGATGTATTTGATGAATATAACTTAATATCGACGAATAAAGTGAATTTAAGTTATTTTGGATGCATGTGATGAATATAACTTAATTTCGAAGAATAAAGTGAATTTAAGTTATTTTGGATGTATTTGATGAATATAACTTAATTTCGACGAATAAAGTGAATTTAAGTTATTTTGGATGTATTTGATGAATATAACTTAATTTCGACGAATAAAGTGAATTTAAGTTATTTTGGATGTATTGGATGAATATAACTTAATATCGACGAATAAAGTGAATTTAAGTTATTTTGGATGTATTTGATGAATATAACTTAATTTCGACGAATAAAGTGAATTTAAGTTATTTTGGATGTATTTGATGAATATAACTTAATTTCGAAGAATAAAGGGAATTTAAGTTATTTTGGATGTATTTGATGAATATAACTTAATTTCGACGAATAAAGTGAATTTAAGTTATTTTCGATGTATTTGATGAATGTAACTTAATTTTGATGAATAAACTGAATTTAAGTTATTTTGGATGTATTTGATGAATATAACTTAATATCGACGAATAAAGTGAATTTAAGTTATTTTCGATGTATTTGATGAATGTAACTTAATTTTGATGAATAAAGTGAATTTAAGTTATTTTGGATGTATTTGATGAATATAACTTAATTACGACAAATAAAGTGAATTTAAGTTATTTTGGATGTATTTGATGAATATAACTTAATTTCGAAGAATAAAGTGAATTTAAGTTATTTTGGATGTATTTGATGAATATAACTTAATTTCGACGAATAAAGTGAATTTAAGTTATTTTGGATGTATTTGATGAATATAACTTAATTTCGACGAATAAAGTGAATTTAAGTTATTTTGGATGTATTTGATGAATATAACTTAATATCGACGAATAAAGTGAATTTAAGTTATTTTGGATGTATTTGATTAATATAACTTAATTTCGACGAATAAAGTGAATTTAAGTTATTTTCGATGTATTTGATGAATGTAACTTAATTTTGATGAATAAAGTGAATTTAAGTTATTTTGGATGTATTTGATGAATATAACTTAATTTCGACGAATAAAGTGAATTTAAGTTATTTTGGATGTATTTGATGAATATAACTTAATTTCGAAGAATAAAGTGAATTTAAGTTATTTTGGATGTATTTGATGAATATAACTTAATTTCGAAGAATAAAGTGAATTTAAGTTATTTTGGATGTATTTGATGAATATAACTTAATTTCGACGAATAAAGTGAATTTAAGTTATTTTCGATGTATTTGATGAATGTAACTTAATTTTGATGAATAAAGTGAATTTAAGTTATTTTGGATGTATTTGATGAATATAACTTAATATCGACGAATAAAGTGAATTTAAATTATTTTCGATGTATTTGATGAATGTAACTTAATTTTGATTTAAGTTATTTTGGATGTATTTGATGAATATAACTTAATTTCGACAAATAAAGTGAATTTAAGTTATTTTGGATGTATTTGATGAATATAACTTAATTTCGAAGAATAAAGTGAATTTAAGTTATTTTGGATGTATTTGATGAATATAACTTAATTTCGACGAATAAAGTGAATCTAAGTTATTTTGGATGTATTTGATGAATATAACTTAATTTCGACGAATAAAGTGAATTTAAGTTATTTTGGATGTATTGGATGAATATAACTTAATATCGACGAATAAAGTGAATTTAAGTTATTTTGGATGTATTTGATGAATATAACTTAATTTCGACGAATAAAGTGAATTTAAGTTATTTTGGATGTATTTGATGAATATAACTTAATTTCGAAGAATAAAGTGGATTTAAGTTATTTTGGATGTATTTGATGAATATAACTTAATTTCGACGAATAAAGTGAATTTAAGTTATTTTCGATGTATTTGATGAATGTAACTTAATTTTGATGAATAAAGTGAATTTAAGTTATTTTGGATGTATTTGATGAATATAACTTAATATCGACGAATAAAGTGAATTTAAGTTATTTTCGATGTATTTGATGAATGTAACTTAATTTTGATGAATAAAGTGAATTTAAGTTATTTTGGATGTATTTGATGAATATAACTTAATTTCGACAAATAAAGTGAATTTAAGTTATTTTGGATGTATTTGATGAATATAACTTAATTTCGAAGAATAAAGTGAATTTAAGATATTTTGGATGTATTTGATGAATATAACTTAATATCGACGAATAAAGTGAATTTAAGTTATTTTCGATGTATTTGATGAATGTAACTTAATTTTGATGAATAAAGTGAATTTAAGTTATTTTGGATGTATTTGATGAATATAACTTAATTTCGACGAATAAAGTGAATTTAAGTTATTTTGGATGTATTTGATGAATATAACTTAATTTCGACGAATAAAGTGAATTTAAGTTATTTTGGATGTATTTGATGAATATAACTTAATATCGACGAATAAAGTGAATTTAAGTTATTTTGGATGTATTTGATGAATATAACTTAATTTCGACGAATAAAGTGAATTAAGTTATTTTGGATGTATTTGATGAATATAACTTAATTTCGAAGAATAAAGTGAATTAAGTTATTTTGGATGTATTTGATGAATATAACTTAATTTCGACGAATATAGTGAATTTAAGTTATTTTGGATGTATTTGATGAATATAACTTAATTTCGAAGAATAAAGTGAATTTAAGTTATTTTGGATGTATTTGATGAATATAACTTAATTTCGACGAATAAAGTGAATTTAAGTTGTTTTGGATGTATTTGATGAATATAACTTAATTTCGACGAATAAAGTGAATTTAAGTTATTTTGGATGTATTGGATGAATATAATTTAATATCGACGAATAAAGTGAATTTAAGTTATTTTGGATGTATTTGATGAATATAATTTAATTTCGACGAATAAAGTGAATTTAAGTTATTTTGGATGTATTTGATGAATATAACTTAATATCGACGAATAAAGTGAATTTAAGTTATTTTGGATGTATTTGATGAATATAACTTAATTTCGACGAATAAAGTGAATTTAACTTATTTTGGATGTATTTGATGAATATAACTTAATTTCGAAGAATAAAGTGAATTTAAGTTATTTTGGATGTATTTGATGAATATAACTTAATTTCGACGAATAAAGTGAATTTAAGTTATTTTCGATGTATTTGATGAATATAACTTAATTTCGAAGAATAAAGTGAATTTAAGTTATTTTGGATGTATTTGATGAATATAACTTAATATCGACGAATAAAGTGAATTTAAGTTATTTTCGATGTATTTGATGAATGTAACTTAATTTTGATGAATAAAGTGAATTTAAGTTATTTTGGATGTATTTGATGAATATAACTTAATATCGACGAATAAAGTGAATTTAAGTTATTTAGGATGTATTTGATGAATATAACTTAATTTCGACGAATAAAGTGAATTTAAGTTATTTTGGATGTATTTGATGAATATAACTTTATTTCGACGAATAAAGTGAATTTAAGTTATTTTGGATGTGTTTGATGAATATAACTTAATATCGACGAATAAAGTGAATTTTATTTTGGATGTATTTGATTAATATAACTTAATTTCGACGAATAAAGTGAATTTAAGTTATTTTGGATGTATTTGATGAATATAACTTAATTTCGAAGAATAAAGTGAATTTAAGTTATTTTGGATGTATTTGATGAATATAACTTAATATCGACGAATAAGGTGAATTTAAGTTATTTTTGATGTATTTGATGAATATAAGTTAATTTCGACGAATAAAGTGAATTTAAGTTATTTTGGATGTATTTGATGAATATAACTTAATTTCGACGAATAAAGTGAATTTAAGTTATTTTGGATGTATTTGATGAATATAACTTAATTTCGACGAATAAAGTGAATTTAAGTTATTTTGGATGTATTTGATGAATATAACTTAATTTCGACGAATAAAGTGAATTTAAGTTATTTTGGATGTATTTGATGAATATAACTTAATTTCGAAGAATAAAGTGAATTTAAGTTATTTTGGATGTATTTGATGAATATAACTTAATTTCGACGAATAAAGTGAATTTAAGTTATTTTCGATGTGTTTGATGAATATAACTTAATATCGACGAATAAAGTGAATTTAAGTTATTTTCGATGTATTTGATGAATATAACTTAATTTCGACGAATAAAGTGAATTTAAGTTATTTTGGATGTATTTGATGAATATAACTTAATATCGACGAATAAAGTGAATTTAAGTTATTTTGGATGTATTTGATGAATATAACTTAATTTCGAAGAATAAAGTGAATTTAAGTTGTTTTGGATGTATTTGATGAATATAACTTAATATCGACGAATAAAGTGAATTTAAGTTATTTTGGATGTACCTATTTGATGAATATAACTTAATTTCGACGAATAAAGTGAATTAAGTTATTTTGGATGTATTTGATGAATATAACTTAATTTCGAAGAATAAAGTGAATTAAGTTATTTTGGATGTATTTGATGAATATAACTTAATTTCGACGAATATAGTGAATTTAAGTTATTTTGGATGTATTTGATGAATATAACTTAATTTCGAAGAATAAAGTGAATTTAAGTTATTTTGGATGTATTTGATGAATATAACTTAATTTCGACGAATAAAGTGAATTTAAGTTGTTTTGGATGTATTTGATGAATATAACTTAATTTCGACGAATAAAGTGAATTTAAGTTATTTTGGATGTATTGGATGAATATAATTTAATATCGACGAATAAAGTGAATTTAAGTTATTTTGGATGTATTTGATGAATATAATTTAATTTCGACGAATAAAGTGAATTTAAGTTATTTTGGATGTATTTGATGAATATAACTTAATATCGACGAATAAAGTGAATTTAAGTTATTTTGGATGTATTTGATGAATATAACTTAATTTCGACGAATAAAGTGAATTTAACTTATTTTGGATGTATTTGATGAATATAACTTAATTTCGAAGAATAAAGTGAATTTAAGTTATTTTGGATGTATTTGATGAATATAACTTAATTTCGACGAATAAAGTGAATTTAAGTTATTTTCGATGTATTTGATGAATATAACTTAATTTCGAAGAATAAAGTGAATTTAAGTTATTTTGGATGTATTTGATGAATATAACTTAATATCGACGAATAAAGTGAATTTAAGTTATTTTCGATGTATTTGATGAATGTAACTTAATTTTGATGAATAAAGTGAATTTAAGTTATTTTGGATGTATTTGATGAATATAACTTAATATCGACGAATAAAGTGAATTTAAGTTATTTAGGATGTATTTGATGAATATAACTTAATTTCGACGAATAAAGTGAATTTAAGTTATTTTGGATGTATTTGATGAATATAACTTTATTTCGACGAATAAAGTGAATTTAAGTTATTTTGGATGTGTTTGATGAATATAACTTAATATCGACGAATAAAGTGAATTTTATTTTGGATGTATTTGATTAATATAACTTAATTTCGACGAATAAAGTGAATTTAAGTTATTTTGGATGTATTTGATGAATATAACTTAATTTCGAAGAATAAAGTGAATTTAAGTTATTTTGGATGTATTTGATGAATATAACTTAATATCGACGAATAAAGTGAATTTAAGTTATTTTCGATGTATTTGATGAATATAAGTTAATTTCGACGAATAAAGTGAATTTAAGTTATTTTGGATGTATTTGATGAATATAACTTAATTTCGACGAATAAAGTGAATTTAAGTTATTTTGGATGTATTTGATGAATATAACTTAATTTCGACGAATAAAGTGAATTTAAGTTATTTTGGATGTATTTGATGAATATAACTTAATTTCGACGAATAAAGTGAATTTAAGTTATTTTGGATGTATTTGATGAATATAACTTAATTTCGAAGAATAAAGTGAATTTAAGTTATTTTGGATGTATTTGATGAATATAACTTAATTTCGACGAATAAAGTGAATTTAAGTTATTTTCGATGTGTTTGATGAATATAACTTAATATCGACGAATAAAGTGAATTTAAGTTATTTTCGATGTATTTGATGAATATAACTTAATTTCGACGAATAAAGTGAATTTAAGTTATTTTCGATGTATTTGATGAATATAACTTAATTTCGACGAATAAAGTGAATTTAAGTTATTTTGGATGTATTTGATGAATATAACTTAATTTCGAAGAATAAAGTGAATTTAAGTTATTTTGGATGTATTTGATGAATATAACTTAATTTCGACGAATAAAGTGAATTTAAGTTATTTTGGATGTATTTGATGAATATAACGTAATTTTGATGAATAAAGTGAATTTAAGTTATTTTGGATGTATTTGATGAATATAACTTAATTTCGACGAATAAAGTGAATTTAAGTTATTTTGGATGTATTTGATGAATATAACTTAATTTCGACGAATAAAGTGAATTTAAGTTATTTTGGATGTATTTGATGAATATAACTTAATTTCGACGAATAAAGTGAATTTAAATTATTTTGGATGTATTTGATGAATATAACTTAATTTTGATGAATAAAGTGAATTTAAGTTATTTTGGATGTATTTGATGAATATAACTTAATTTCGACGAATAAAGTGAATTTAAGTTATTTTGGATGTATTTGATGAATATAACTTAATTTTGATGAATAAAGTGAATTTAAGTTATTTTGGATGTATTTGATGAATATAACTTAATTTCGACGAATAAAGTGAATTTAAGTTATTTTGGATGTATTTGATGAATATAACTTAATATCGAAGAATAAAGTGAATTTAAGTTATTTTCAATGTATTTGATGAATATAACTTAATTTCGACGAATAAAGTGAATTTAAGTTATTTTGGATGTATTTGATGAATAGGTATAACTTAATTTCGACGAATAAAGTGAATTTAAGTTATTTTGGATGTATTTGATGAATATAACTTAATATCGACGAATAAAGTGAATTTAGGTTATTTTGGATGTATTTGATGAATATAACTTAATTTCGACGAATAAAGTGAATTTAAGTTATTTTGGATGTATTTGATGAATATAACTTAATTTCGACGAATAAAGTGAATTTAAGTTATTTTGGATGTATTTGATGAATGTAACTTAATTTTGATGAATAAAGTGAATTTAAGTTATTTTGGATGTATTTGATGAATATAACTTAATTTCGAAGAATAAAGTGAATTTAAGTTATTTTGGATGTATTTGATGAATATAACTTAATTTCGAAGAATAAAGTGAATTTAAGTTATTTTGGATGTATTTGATGAATATAACTTAATTTCGACGAATAAAGTGAATTTAAGTTATTTTGGATGTATTTGATGAATATAACTTAATTTCGACGAATAAAGTGAATTTAAGTTATTTTGGATGTATTTGATGAATATAACTTAATTTCGACGAATAAAGTGAATTTAAGTTATTTTGGATGTATTTGATGAATATAACTTAATTTCGAAGAATAAAGTGAATTTAAGTTATTTTGGATGTATTTGATGAATATAACTTAATTTCGACGAATAAAGTGAATTTAAGTTATTTTGGATGTATTTGATGAATATAACTTAATTTCGAAGAATAAAGTGAATTTAAGTTATTTTGGATGTATTTGATGAATATAACTTAATTTCGACGAATAAAGTGAATTTAAGTTATTTTGGATGTATTTGATGAATATAACTTAATATCGACGAATAAAGTGAATTTAAGTTATTTTGGATATATTTGATGAATGTAACTTAATTTTGATGAATAAAGTGAATTTAAGTTATTTTGGATGTATTTGATGAATATAACTTAATTTCGAAGAATAAAGTGAATTTAAGTTATTTTGGATGTATTTGATGAATATAACTTAATTTTGATGAATAAAGTGAATTTAAGTTATTTTGGATGTATTTGATGAATATAACTTAATTTCGAAGAATAAAGTGAATTTAAGTTATTTTGGATGTATTTGATGAATATAACTTAATATCGACGAATAAAGTGAATTTAAGTTATTTTCGATGTATTTGATGAATATAACTTAATTTCGACGAATAAAGTGAATTTAAGTTATTTTGGATGTATTTGATGAATATAACTTAATTTCGACGAATAAAGTGAATTTAAGTTATTTTGGATGTATTTGATTAATATAACTTAATTTCGACGAATAAAGTGAATTTAAGTTATTTTGGATGTATTTGATGAATATAACTTAATTTCGACGAATAAAGTGAATTTAAGTTATTTTGGATGTACGACGAATAAAGTGAATTTAAGTTATTTTCGATGTATTTGATGAATATAACTTAATTTCGACGAATAAAGTGAATTTAAGTTATTTTGGATGTATTTGATGAATATAACTTAATTTCGAAGAATAAAGTGAATTTAAGTTATTTTCGATGTATTTGATGAATATAACTTAATTTCGACGAATAAAGTGAATTTAAGTTATTTTGGATGTATTTGATGAATATAACTTAATTTTGATGAATAAAGTGAATTTAAGTTATTTTGGATGTATTTGATGAATATAACTTAATTTCGACGAATAAAGTGAATTTAAGTTATTTTGGATGTATTTGATGAATATAACTTAATTTCGACGAATAAAGTGAATTTAAGTTATTTTGGATGTATATGATGAATATAACTTAATTTCGACGAATAAAGTGAATTTAAGTTATTTTGGATGTATTTGATGAATATAACTTAATTTTGATGAATAAAGTGAATTTAAGTTATTTTGGATGTATTTGATGAATATAACTTAATTTCGACGAATAAAGTGAATTGAAGTTATTTTGGATGTATTTGATGAATATAACTTAATTTTGATGAATAAAGTGAATTTAAGTTATTTTAGCCGTATTTGATGAATATAACTTAATTTCGACGAATAAAGTGAATTTAAGTTATTTTGGATGTATTTGATGAATATAACTTAATATCGAAGAATAAAGTGAATTTAAGTTATTTTCAATGTAATTGATGAATATAACTTAATTTCGACGAATAAAGTGAATTTAAGTTATTTTGGATGTATTTGATGAATAGGTATAACTTAATTTCGACGAATAAAGTGAATTTAAGTTATTTTGGATGTATTTGATGAAGTATAACTTAATATCGACGAATAAAGTGAATTTAAGTTATTTTGGATGTATTTGATGAATATAACTTAATTTCGACGAATAAAGTGAATTTAAGTTATTTTGGATGTATTTGATGAATATAACTTAATATCGACGAATAAAGTGAATTTAAGTTATTTTGGATGTATTTGATGAATGTAACTTAATTTTGATGAATAAAGTGAATTTAAGTTATTTTGGATGTTTTTGATGAATATAACTTAATTTCGAAGAATAAAGTGAATTTAAGTTATTTTGGATGTATTTGATGAATATAACTTAATTTCGACGAATAAAGTGAATTTAAGTTATTTTGGATGTATTTGATGAATATAACTTAATTTCGACGAATAAAGTGAATTGAAGTTATTTTGGATGTATTTGATGAATATAACTTAATTTCGACGAATAAAGTGAATTTAAGTTATTTTGGATGTATTTGATGAATATAACTTAATTTCGACGAATAAAGTGAATTTAAGTTATTTTGGATGTATTTGATTAATATAACTTAATTTCGACGAATAAAGTGAATTTAAGTTATTTTGGATGTATTTGATTAATATAACTTAATTTCGACGAATAAAGTGAATTTAAGTTATTTTGGATGTATTTGATGAATATAACTTAATTTCGACGAATAAAGTGGATTTAAGTTATTTTGGATGTATTTGTTGAATATAACTTAATATCGACGAATAAAGTGAATTTAAGTTATTTTCGATGTATTTGATGAATATAACTTAATATCGACGAATAAAGTGAATTTAAGTTATTTTGGATGTATTTGATGAATATAACTTAATATCGACGAATAAAGTGAATTTAAGTTATTTTGGATGTATTTGATGAATATAACTTAATTTCGACGAATAAAGTGAATTTAAGTTATTTTGGATGTATTTGATAAATATAACCTAATTTCGACGAATAAAGTGAATTTAAGTTATTTTGGATGTATTTGATGAATATAACTTAATATCGACGAATAAAGTGAATTTAAGTTTTTTTGGATGTATTTGATGAATATAATAGTCCACGGTTTAGGATACATCGCATTAGTTGATTAATACATACTTAGAAATTTGTGTATAGCTTCATTTTAAGAGTCCGACAAACTTTTTATCTATGATTTTTTTCAAAACCGCTGCTTTTTCGAGCTAGATCCTTTCAAACACGCCGAGTATACGGGTAATGGTTTTGTAATAAATACATATTTTATATTTAATGGTTTGAAAGCTGTTGTGATGAGAAAACTCAAAATAAAAATGTCCGACAAAAATACTGCTGCATTGAGCCAGTCCGACGCCTCGAATATGCCGGTTATATGAGGTTATGTTTATTAATATATATATACATCATTTTTGTAGAATTAGTTGCCAATTATTAATGTTATCAAATGATCATAATGTCCGACAAATTCGCTGCGGCATTTTTGAAGTCCGACAACCTAAATATGTCGTTTATACGAGGTTATGTTTTGCGATCAATACATGTCGGACAGGAAGACTACATGATGAATTATGCTAATAGTAACTTGAATTTACATTGTCCGACCAAAATAGTGATTCTTAGAGTCAGTCCGACAAAAATAATACACAAAAAATTTAAATAACCGTGCGCATAATCGAATCATTATTATATGCAAGCTAAAATATTAATTTTGAAAAAAAAAAAAAAACGTAAAATAAATGATTATTATTATTATTGTTGTTCAATATTACAATATAAAATATAATATACAATAAATATTATTCATGTTCGTCATCTTCAGCTTCATCCTCTATATCATCGTCGTCGTCTGTTTCCAAATCTTCTTCGCTGACATCATCTTCATCACCTTCCTCCTCATCATCGTTTTCAAATTCTGTAATACCTGGAAATATTCATGCTGTTTCTAAATTTCATCAAAAGGTTTATATTTGTTCCATTGGGTGCCACTGGGTCTGTATATTGCTCCAAAAAATATTCAAATTTACGCGCGTTTTTCATAAGTGATTTCTTATGCAAAATATATAACTTTGTACAGTCTGCTGGGCGCCTTTTTTTTATATGAAAGACTAGAGTCTCAGGAAAGGCCCTTTAGAGGTGAATTTCATCAACCAACCAATGACATGCGCTTTGGTGGAGCGGGGAAGGGCAAGGAAGACTATGACAGGGGGGATCAAGGATGTAAAGAGGGAAGAAGAAAGAAGGAAAGTTGTGAAAGTGGGAAAGTGGAAAAGGCGAAGGACCGTGGGGCTGGCCGGCCTCTCTGTATGGATATATATATATATATATATATATATATATGTACATATACATATGTATAAAGTCTACTTCTTTTCACGAAAATATACAAAGTAATTTTCTTACTGTGATGTCCTTTAATGAGTTAATGAGTCAGTAATGTTACTTAAATCAAATGAATCCCAGTCTTCAAATAAGGAAGTATTAGTTTGTGGGGGCCTCGGTAGCCTAGGGATAAGGCGCCCGACTACAATCCCAGAGGTCCGGGGTTCGATTCCCGGCCAGCCCCACGGTCTTTCGCCTTTTCCACCCACATAACTTTCCTTCTTTCTTCTCCCATATTTACCTTCCTGATTCCTCCTGTCATAGCCTTCGCTAGTCCTTCCCCGCTCCACCAAGCGCATGTCATCGGTTGGTTGAAGAGATTCAACTCGTTTCAGGAGGCATAACACTCCAGCGAGTTGTTTCTCAAATGCCCCGATGCCAGAGTCGCGAAAATGGTTGGAAGTAGGTGGAATAAAAAAAATATATCCCGGCTAGGTTGTGGCAGCTCCATCCTACTTCTCTCTCTCTACTTCCGGCTAGAGCTGCTGTTCGACATTCTACAAGAAAAAATGGATTGTCGAACAGTACAAGGGGGGCTTTTCCTAAGTCTCTAGTCTATCACATAAATAAAAAAGATGTTTCTCGGCTGGAAATAAGGCATGATAAATTGATATTGTGGCCGTGTTCGTAAATGCAAGGTTTGTTTGCTTGCATGCAGGCAACCTTGCAATCGCTTGCTAGTCAGATTAGTCATTTGCGAATTATTCATGGTTGCTTAAATGAACGCATTTCACCATTATTAAAAAGCTACTGTCTGCCCACTTGAATTTATTTGACAGTTCGTTTTTTTCTTCGCGAATCCAAACTAGCAAGTACTTTGAAATACATGCATGGGTTGCTATCATTTGCAAATGTACTTGCATTTCAGAACGCTGGGCTTTTTTCAGTTGCAATACTGAGCGATATGCTACATGCAAAATTTGAGCAACTTGCATTTACGAACACGGCCTGTGTCATTAAAATTATTAATAAGATTAGCTTACGCTGATGTAGGTGTCTGATTGTTATCTAAAATCGTTAATGAAGATGAAGAGGAAGCCGTGGATGCACCAATATTTGATTGTGGTTGGCTGGTGAACGGTCAGGGCTGTTGATTCAAATTAAAATTCATTATCCAGTGTGGAAAATATTACCATGACAATTTTATTTGTATTTTATAGTGATCAAATTTAATTTTAAATACGTAATATTAAATTGTAGTTATTCAAACTTACCTTTCTCTTTTTTTCTTATCTTCCCATAAAGACAAATACTTTTTAGTAACTTTGAAGTCCTTATAGCAGGAAGAGTGGTAGCCAATAATCTCATCCTCCCAACTTTCTGGCAAAATGGCATTTTTATATTTTAAATTTAAATATTTTCTGCATTCTAAATATTCGTTACACTGTATGTCTTTATAAAATTGTTTTATTGCTTCTCTTTTTTCACGGTATTTCGGGACCTCTGATAAAGTGGAACAAATAAAACATTCCATGCTTTTTATAATTTCCACAAAACACGTTTAATTTGAACAGATTTTAATTTCTTGGCACTTCACTTGAATGTGGTTCGATAACAACTAACTCGTTATAAAAACTCATTTTGACTCCAAGTACAAACAAACTTGAAAACAATAACAAAAAAAGGGTAACGTTAATTCTTATTGTTACATGATGAGTTGCAAATATTTTGTAAATGTATTGTCAATAAATTGTAAGATGTGGAATATGAATAATAGAAAAATTATTTAATTTACGATAATGCAATTAGATTTTATGTTTATATTAAAGAGCATAATTTTATTTATTTATTTAAATTAGAAATCTGTAGAAAGAAGATGTTTTCTTTGGTAATAGCTTAACACAATTTTTATTAAAGTATAGCAGAATAATCGTTCATATTTGAAAAATTCAATCAGCGGAAATTTTTATTTTTTTTAACATTTTTTTTTTTCATTTTACAAATTTATGCAGCTGCGAATTTGTCGGACATGATTAAAACTATCTTTTGTTATCAATTATAAAGTAAAAAATATTGAAATAAAATATGTATTGATCGCAAAACATAACCTCGTATAAACGACATATTTAGGTTGTCGGACTTCAAAAATGCCGCAGCGAATTTGTCGGACATTATGATCATTTGATAACATTAATAATTGGCAACTAATTCTACAAAAATGATGTATATATTTATTAATAAACATAACCTCATATAACCGGCATATTCGAGGCGTCGGACTGGCTCAATGCAGCAGTATTTTTGTCGGACATTTTTATTTTCAGTTTTCTCATCACAACAGCTTTCAAACCATTAAATATAAAATATGTATTTATTACAAAACCATTACCCGTATACTCGGCGTGTTTGAAAGGATCTAGCTCGAAAAAGCAGCGGTTTTGAAAAAAATCATAGATAAAAAGTTTGTCGGACTCTTAAAAATGAAGCTATACACAAATTTCTAAGTAT
>CATLJY010000087.1:0-73292 GCA_949987705.1 Thereva unica
TAGATAATTGGTGGCGAAAATATAAGACTTGTTTTTCCTGTAATCTTTGGTGCTGTATTGCTAAAACTATTTTGGATAAACTATACTGAATAAAGTGCAAATTCGTGGTAGTATGATAAAGATAAATATCATCCCTTTATGTTAAATATAAACCATCGCGACGATAATTCGTGATTAGTGAAAATACGTTGATTTTGCTGGGAGAAGGGAGCAGAGAAAAAAGAATCGATTGATGTCCATGAGATATGAATATTTCCTCAACTAATAAGCAACGAACTTCATCGCTAATTAGTCCCATTTGAAGACAATTTGGCAACCTACCTGATGGGAGCGTAATAGGTGAGGCCCTGGAATGGAAGTTGGCTGGTGAATCCACAACGTAACATACTTGTATTGGCACACGGATGAAAGTTCCTGTAGGAAGGTCGATATTGGTAATTAATATTGGTAATTATATTGGCGCACTCAAGAAGAGAAGAGAGATTAAGGTATTTGTGCATTGTGATTTAAATTTGAGATTTTGTAAATCACCCTAATATTGGGAAAACAAGATTAGAAAGTTAGTAGTAAATTGGTGGTTTGGCCTGCTGAACAACCCCCAGAAACAATTTTGAGCTTCATAACTAGAACGAAGTACCAAATTATTAAATTGACAGTTCATAGCTATGGACTCTAAGTGACTGGTTTTATTTAAACAGAAAATTGTTTAACTTGTGTTGTGGTTAGTCGCTATTGATTGGACAAGATTGAAAGGCTATTCAGCGCAATAAAAATACCTGGCGGTGCAATCTTCAGTGAGGGACGTCAGATGTGGGACTCCAGATGTGTTATGTTTTAACTATGGTACATTGTTTATTGTGTAGTCGTTTTAATTTTGGTGGTAGTAATTTTATTACATACTTTTAATATTCGAATATTAACATTTATAGTACATTATTTGATTCATTACTAATAATAATTTTAAAGGTAAATAATACTAACGTAACTCGTAATTATAATTGTTTGAGCATTTATTGTGTTCCTTGTTGGAAACATGTTGTTCCTTGTTGCGAACGGGAAATAAATTTGTTCTTCCCCTAAGAGTTTCTGTTGAATGAAATAACATTTGTACAAGACGAGGAGTATTGGCCAGTACTGCGCGTTTTCCTTTTTTTATCTTGAGCTTCATACATAGGTACCTGTAATAATGAAACCTTAATTTAGTTGAGTTTGATCGGTTAAATTCATAGCTGACAAGGATAAATAATAAATGTTATGGTTGATGATTGTTCATTGTATTGTTTGTTTGGGACAATTAAATGTTTATAAATAATAGAATGTCCATGCGTTAGATTTTTTGTTTGTGGAATGGTTGAGGGGGGATCGTTTCTTTTCAGGGTTTGACGCGGCTCAGGCGACGACCGGAGAACGATGGGCGAAGGTCAAAGTTGCCCCAGTACAGGTAAGTGGTGAACCAGCCTCGGTAAGCCCCGGCCACACACCCCACGACCCCTCCGGCGAGCTAGATAACTCCGTGTGGCCGGCGTAGGAGTTCCGGATATTCGTTGTATTTCTTATGTATGGTGTTGGCTCCTTGGCCATTCTCTTCAGGGCTTATGGCTCAGGGGTGACACCTCGCATAAGTGGCGCCCAATAAATGGTCGCGCCATTATGCTATTACATAAATGGCGCCCAACGGTATACGTTCTTCTACCCAACAAGCACAGAAGGTTCGAAGAAGGAAAGGAAAAAAAAAAATTCGTGTGAAAATAAATTCAAATAGAACAGCCAATCAAATCAACAGCAATTCGTATAACAACAAGTGCCTACTAACAAATCAATTAAATATTGAGAGTATGTGAGTGTACCTCAAAGAAAACACAGCCCACGCTGATTAGTGAATAGCGATAAAACAGCAAAAGTGTATTAGTACCTATATATGGTAGTGTAGGTGAGTTGATTATGTGCTTTAATTCAATATAAGCGAGGAATGGTTGAGACGGATAACATTTCCCCTCAGGGCCCCCGCCTGTCGATGGCCTCGATGGCAGCTGGTGAAAACTATGAAGCATAGTCATCACCAGGTGTCATCCAGGTCGCCGACCCAGCTTCAGGTAAACCCGGAAGAAGGACGGAAACAAAACTCAAAGTCGCATCGCCACGAAAGGGAAACTTCTTCAAAAATAAAAAAAATTTGGGGCATCCGCTGTTCAACCACAACTGAGCTACCTTTCGGAAAATCAATCAGTTGAGATGAACAGACGAGAAAAAAAATGGACGCAGGACATAAACAAAAAAATAGAATTTCAAAAGCTGGATGGACCATCAGAAGGAACAAGGGGCGCAGTGGCAGGCGGTAACACGCCTGTTACCAGAGACGGTTAAGCCCTTGTCCCAACTTCAACATCCACCAGGAAAATTAAAGAAGATCCTGTTCAAAGACCGACGCAGTGGCAGGCGGTATCACGCCTGATACCAGAGTCGCCGACCCTAGAAACAGGACAAGGATGAACCACTACTACACCTGCACGCATAGCCAAGCGAACACCGCTTGTTAGCAAGCCGTGCAGGTCAGCATGGCTCGAAGCTACTCCAAAACGAAGAAGTTACCGCATGAGAAAAAGGGTAGGCCTAAAAGCGAAGACAAATAAAAATTCACATAGAATTTAGACAAGGATGCTGAAAAAAAATTCGACAAAACAGACAAGGACTAAGGCCTCGCGGTACTACCTTAGCCCACAGCGAGCGCTGGGTAAAAGTGGTGAACCATAGACGAAAAAAAATCAAACATTGTCCGTGAAGGCACAAGTGGTATTAAACCAAAAAAATTTAAACTTCAGGGTCCGTGTCCCTTGTTCCTTCTGAAGGTCCATCCAGCTTTTTAAATTCTATTTTTTTGTTTATGTCCTGAGTTTTTTTTCGTCTGTTCCTCCCAACTGATTGATTTTCCGAAAGGTAGCTCAGTTGTGGTTGAACAGCGGATCCCCCAAATTTTTTTTATTTTTGAAGAAGTTTCCTTTCCTTTCGTGGCGATGCGATTTTGAATTTTCATTTTTGTCCTTCTTTTGAGTGCGGACCTGAAGCTGTGACGGCGATGTGGATGACACTTGGGGATGACTGTGAGTCATAGTCTTCGCCAACTGACATCGACATGCCGGAGCCCGGAAAGTGAATGTAGTCCCGCGCCCAACCATTCCACGTATATTGAATTAAAGCATATCATCTACTCACTCATATACACTAACCTGTATATACACCCATACACTGTTATTGTTCTGTCAATACACACTAAGCGGCGTTGATTTTGTTTTCTAGTTACACTCATATAGTATCAATAATATCAATATTTATTTGATTGATTATTAGGCCTTACACTAATTGCTGTTGATTTTGGTTTCCGTGGGGGATACATACTCACTCTTACAATTTTTTTTGTCATCCATTTGAATCCATTTCCGTACCGAATTTTTTTTTCTTCGACTCTTCCGGGGGAAGTTTTAGCTTGTGAATTTACATCAATTTATCTTGGGATTAGACTATGGAGCTTAGAAGTGGAAGGACTGCAGGTACCACTTCGGGTGGAGGCAATCTCCCTAACGGAACCGAAGCCGGCCAGGGGGACTCACCAACCTTCCCCAATCCTACTCCCGCGCTGGAGGAGCAAGTCGCCCAGTTGCGACAAGTTCTAGACACCTTGTTAACCCAGCAGCGACCTGCTGAGGTCCCTATGAACCCTGGGGTACACAGGGATCAGCAGTCCACCACGGAGGCTTCCACACCTGCGGTTGGCAGGCTAGATGTTTGGTCTGGGACCCAACATCGCAAGTCTCCGGTTTCCTTCTGGAACCTAAAGTTCTCCGGCGAGGACAAGGTGTTGTCGGCGGAGGAATTTCTGTTCCGGGTGGAGCTGAAGGCTCGCGATGATGGAGTCGGCCCAGCCGAAATTTGCAGGCATTTCTCCTCGCTGTTGTCAGGTCGAGCTACCGACTGGTACTGGTCGCAGTTTCGACGCCATCATCTGGACCCTGATTGGGAAACCATCAAAACACAGTTCATCAGACATTTTCGCGCTAGGGAGTCCGATGAAGAACTGATTTTACAAATGATGGATACTAAACAGTACAATCTTTCCTTCGACGATTTCACTGCTCAGCTGCTGTCGCTGCATAACAGGATGACTCATCCAATGTCTGAAAACGGATTATTAGGGATAGTGGTCCGAAACCTGAATTTTACGCTAGGGTCAGCGGTTATAGGGCATAATTTCACCAGCCTTCAACAATTGCGGGAGACTTGCGTTCGAGTGGAGCGCTGGCATAAACTAAAAAAGCTAGAGCGTAGGCCCGAGCGAATGGTGCACGAGGTTGAATACTCGTCCCCTTATCCGGCGGACCAAACCCTTCCGGACATGTCTGCGGAAAAAATAGATGAAATGACGGCGCCGCGTCCGTTCCAGAGTAATCCACGACCGCTCCGGTGTTGGAATTGTCAGCAACCGGGCCATCCATTCATGGACTGCCCGTCTGAAACTCGTGGCCTATTTTGCTACAAGTGTGGCAAGCCAGGAGTCGTGACCCCAGTGTGTCCTACCTGTCAGGGAAACCGGAGCGGGGGTGCGAGATCGAACGGGAGTCCGCGCCCGAGCTAAGCTCGCCCGTTTTCCCTACACATTCTTCACATACACCTGATATGACTACCATCAGCGACTTTACGTCAACTGATGCTCTTCCTGTTTTTCCCTCAGAGGAGGTTAAACTTTCGTTCCTTTCCCGTTGGAAGAGATATATCTCCGCTCGTTCGCGCATATTTTCGGAGCCACCTTTCGTGGACTCCCTCACTTCCAAGCGCACCCCTCCCCAAATTAGGGTACGAGCTAAGGAGAAGCGACAATGTTTGCAGAAAATTGTTTCTGCCTTCATCTCTGATTCGTCAGATCCTCGGCTGTTTACGAAGGTCCTGTTAGCTAACGAGGAAGTGGTTGGTTTGTTGGACAGTGGTGCCACTGTTAGCTGTTTGGGAAGAGATGCCGAAGCGTTTCTAGCCAATCATCCCGAAGTGACAGTCTACACTTTGCGCTCTGTAGTGCATACTGCAGACGGGGCTCCGCAGAGACTTTGCGGTTATATTCGAGTTCCAATCTCCTTTGGAGGAAGGACCCGTGATATAACCATCTATGTGGTGCCCAGTCTCAGCCAGAGACTGTACCTAGGGATGGATTTTTGGAATCTTTTCGGCCTAGCTCCCCAAATAGTCGGCGAGATAAACGCTCCATCCGTGTCTGCAAAAATGCACGACTTAACGTCTACGCAATGCGAACGGTTGGAACGCGTCAAGGCCAGATTTCCCTCTTTTGATGTCTTCGGACTGGGGAAGACTAACCTGGAGGAACACACCATTGACACTGGTGACTCAGTTCCTATCAAACAGAGGCATTATCCCGTCTCACCCGCTGTACAACAGCTGATGTATGGTGAGTTAGACAGGATGTTGTCGCTGGGGGTGATTGAGCCATCAAATAGTCCCTGGAATTCTCCAGTGGTGTTGGTTCGTAAACCAGGTAAGGTCCGCCTGTGCCTTGACTCTCGCAAGGTGAACAGTGTCACTATCAAAGACGCCTATCCTCTTCCACACATTGATGGTCTTCTTGGTCGTCTTCAAGACACCAAGTTCATCACGAGCTTAGACCTGAAGGACGCCTTCTGGCAAATCCCTTTAGAGAAGAAGTCGCGAGAGCGGACAGCTTTCACTGTCCCTGGTCGTCCACTGTACCAGTTCACAGTTATGCCTTTCGGCTTATGTAACGCCCCACAGCGCATGTGTCGCTTGATGGATAAAGCCATCCCGGGCCATTTACGTGAAAACGTTTTTGTCTATCTGGACGACCTGCTCATAGTTTCACCTGACTTTGACTCCCACCTAAAGCTTTTGGACGAAGTGGCCAGCTGTCTCCGTCGTGCGGGGTTAACCATCAATTTATCTAAAAGCAAATTTTGCGTGACTGAAGTGAAGTATCTCGGCTTCATAATCGGTGATGGGACTCTGAAAACCGATCCTAACAAGGTGACGGCCATCATGGACTTCCCAACTCCGAAGTCTCATAAGCAGACCCGGAGGTTTTTGGGAATGACCGGATGGTATCAGCGTTTTATACCCAATTATGCTAGCGTGGCTTCTCCAATCACGGATTGTTTGAAGTCTAAATCTTTTAGTTGGACTGATGAGGCCCAGCAGGCGTTCGAGACCTTGAAAAAGCTGATGACGGAAGCTCCTCTTTTAGTCACTCCAGATTTTTCTAAGCCTTTCTATATTCAGTGCGATGCCAGCAGGACTGGTGTAGGTAGTGTGCTTTTTCAAAAGGACATGGATGGAGGAGAACATCCGATTGCTTATATGTCCAAGAAATTGAACGGAGCACAACGGAACTACACCATTACTGAGCTCGAATGCTACGCAGCCGTGCTGAGTATAAAAAAGTTTAGAGCGTATGTTGAGGGACAGACTTTCACGGTCATTACTGACCATGCAAGTCTGAAATGGCTCATGGGCCAGAAGGAGCTTAACGGTCGGTTAGCCCGGTGGAGTCTTAAGCTTCAGGGGTTCGACTTTACAATCGAACACCGTAAAGGCACCCACAATGTGGTTCCCGATGCCTTGTCACGCATGGATTGCGTTGACGAATTGTCCTTGTGTTTCGACGTGGACTTAAATGCCCCGTCTTTCAAGTCCCCTGAATATCTTCGTCTGGCCTCAGGCAAGCCTCACCGCAGCTACCAGACCTGCGAGTTGAAGATGGGTACGTTTTCAAGCGTACATCACCACGTACTGGAAACCCGATTGTTGACGACCTGACATGGAAGTTGTGGATTCCGATGGAATTGACCGCGTCGCTCGTCGAATCGTATCATTCGCCTCCCCAAGCCTCGCATGGTGGAGTAGGGAAAACCCTAGCCCGATTGCGATGCAAGTACTTTTGGCCAGGTATGGCAAAACAAGTTCGGGAATTCATCGCCAAGTGTGAGGTCTGCAAGACCACCAAAGCCCCCAGTTCAGTACTTCGACCACCTATGGGAAACCCCATGGATGTGTCGAGGCCGTTCCAATTTTTATACGTCGATTTCTTAGGTCCTTATCCCAGGTCGAAGAAAGGCCACACGGCAGTATTTGTTGTATTGGATGCATTCACCAAGTTTGTCTTCCTGCACCCCGTGTCCGCTGAGACCACGGCGGTGTCCGTCAAGTTTCTTGAGCAAACTATTTTCCATACCTATGGAGTCCCTGAAACAGTCTTCTCCGACAATGGTCGGCAATTCACCTCCAAGGAGTTTGCTAAATTACTACAGGATTATGGCGTACAACATGTGCGCACCGCTGTATATTCGCCGCACCCCAACGCTTCCGAGCGGGTGAATAGATCCGTCCTCGCCGCCATTAGGGCGTATTTAAAGGAGGATCATCGTGAGTGGGATAGACATCTGTCGTCCATAGAATGTGCTCTTCGTAGTACCCACCACGAGGCGATCGGCATGTCCCCGTATCAGGCCCTGTTTGGTAGCCACATGATCCTGCACGGATCAGCATATCCAGTCCTGAAGAAACTGAACGTTTTCCAGGAAGGTGACATAGCTTTCTTGCCATTGACGGACAAAATGCAGATGCTTCGAGAGCGGATCGCGCTGAATTTAGCCGCCGCACACTCCAGACATAAAATTCGATACAATTTACGGTGCCGTGTGGGCAGTTTTCGTCCCGGAGATGAGGTTTACCGGAGGACTTTCTGGGTGAGTAACCGAGCGGGTCGTTTCAGCGCCAAGTTGGCACCCCGGTTCTTGAAAGCTCGGATACGGAAGAAAGTTGGAACTAGCTTGTACGAGCTGGAGGATTTGGGCGGTAACAGAATAGGTGTTTATCACGCTAAAGACTTACGGCCATGAAGTGTCATCGAAGCAAGCGCTCCTCTGAGTAGCCCTAAGAAGGCATCTCGCCGGCTTCACCGGTTAATGATAGGGTACCCGGCGTGGTCCGCTTAGGTAGCTTCCCTAGCGGATGGTACACCTCCTTGTTTCTCTTGGGCGTCTGGGGCCAAGCTTTGATGAAGTAATCATCCGGATCTGCCAGACCAGACACCACCATGGTATTCTTTTACTCTTCGGTCAGTCTGGAGAAGGTCTCTCGGCGAACTGGGTGTCTGTCGTTTCACCGGGATGAGTCGAAGGCAATATGGCATTGCTGGAGGTTGTGCCGATGGAGCGAAAGCACCCTGGGTTTGTGTGAGAATGTTTGGAGACGTATAGATATCAGTAGGGGGACAATGTGGTATTGTCTTCCGCCTGATATTTGTACCTGCAGATATTCCTCCGGGAGGTTTTTCAGGCTGATCATCCCGACAATACGGTTGTGACCGTACGTCCAACTTATCCTTTTTCACTCCGTATGGAGACGACTCTGGTGAGAACCCGAACAGCCCGGCTATCTCATTCTGGAGAGCATGAGCCTCTTAATCTCAGGGGATGAGTCGAGACCCACGTTGATCTTACCCGAAGCTCACTACAAAAGAAAAAACTGTCCGTTTTTTTCGGCTCCTCACTGCCTCGCGAGTCGGCCTCGTGGACCCGAGGGTATGTAACGGTCAGTTTTGCCTAAATATCTACCTGACTAAAAATTACTGTGGGGAAGAAAATCGAGTAGTGGGTTGGGAACAAAACAGTAGGCGGCGGGGAGAAAAACAAAGGACGGAAAAGAAAAATTTTGAAAAGTCAGTCTGGGAAAAAAGGAAATTGAGGAAACCTGTGCTTTGTGAGAAGTTTTTTTTGAATTTATTGAGAAGTTGCGTGGGAAATATACAATTTATCTTCTGTTGATCCAACTATAAACGTTGGTCTATTGCGGATCGGTTTTGGAGAGGTGGCCCTGAGACGAAAGGCTGCTGTTGAATCCACACCGGAAAATCTGTATGCTGACACATGGATAAAAGTTCCAGTACCTGTAGGGAGTTGCAGTTTTAGAAAATTGGCCACATTATATTTGAGAATTCTGGGGAATTGAGCGTAGAAGATATGGAAAACTGTGTTCAAGATAATTCATCATCCCAACTAGCATAATTGAGAAGTGTGTGCAGATGTGGGATAAACTTCATTAGAATTTTTGTTTTTGCTTGTGTACTTCATCTTCAGGCGAATTTTGGTGTCAAGACAAAGGCATATCGGTCCAAATAAGTGAAAACCCTAAGGTGTTCGTTGTGAGGTAATTGCCTTTAAAGTTTCTGTGTATAATCTTAGGCAGCTGGAATACATCAGTGTATGGGTTTTCTGGATACACATGTAAGGCCTGTCTTGATCCTGGTTGTGCAGTAAACCTTGAACAAGAAATTAAAATTATTGGTGCTGTGCTGTAAGGGCGGTGATTGCTGGCGGAAGTCGCCTGAAATTGTTCAGGTTTGGAAGCAGAAATCAGTAGTTTTGTATTATAGTAGATATTAGATTAACTTATGACACTTCCAATTCACACGTTTTGATGATTTCACATATCCACTACATACATTAAAAGAGTCCTTTTAAGAAAATCTTCACCGGGTAACATGTTGAAAATATTTACGTATATAATTGAGTATTGATTAGGTGATAATATCTTTCACCTTTAAAGTAATTGTTTCATATTTACGTTACCGTAGACAGAAATAAATAAATGATATCATTAAATAGAAACGCACAAAAGAAGACAACTAATTTAAGTAATCTTGCTTAAATTTTGGTGAAGATACAATAATTTTACTTGCATGTAAACATACCAGTAATCATTTTATTATTGTTTTTTTTGCATTACTTTCTATGCGTTTGGTGATTCTGTTGTTTGTACTCGTACATTGGTTTTTAATATGTTTATATATTGACTATTGTAATATTGATGTAAAAAAACGAGGCGTCATGGTACCAGGGCGACGCGTTTAATGGTTGCATGTTTTTTTTTTTTTTTTTTGATTTTTATCTGGACATTGAAAGTATTGTATAGATTTCCTTTTCTCTTCAGTACCTTGCATGTGGTATAGGTCCTAATCAACGTACATATGTTTTTTATAAATATTTGTTTTTTTTAAATAATTTTGTGTGTGTACGAGTATCTTTAAATATCAAATAAAACGTGTATGATTATAATGTTAATGGCCATGGTTTAAAATTTTTTGCTGGAATGGTTGGGACGGATGTCTTCCTTTTCAGGGTTTGACGCGTCGCAGACGATGATCGGAAAAGGATGATGGCGGAATTCAAGTTACAGAGTCACAGGTGAGTGGTGAACCAGCCTCGGTAAGCCCCGGCCACACACCCCACGACCCCTCCGGCGAGCTAGACAACTCCGTGTGGCCGGCGTAGGAGTTCCGGATTTTCTTTTTATTTCTTATGTATGGTGTTGGCTCCTTGGCCATGCTCTTCCGGGCTTGTGGCTAAGGGGGTAACACCTCGCATAAGTGGCGCCCACTATTTATATCGCGCCATTATGCTGTTACATAAATGGCGCCCAACGTGGCGTAGTCCTAATTTGCGCAACTTGTGGCCCAAAGAATCTTTGCGGTTGCGGCTGTGGTATTGTTGGAACAAAGAAACCGCTGGTACCACTTGGCTGATATATTTGTCCCATTTGTTGGAGACGCATTCCAGATACGTGACGCATGTATTGTGCAGTTAAGTGAGCCTTACGATCCTCTTTACGCTGTGCTAATGCGACATAAAGTGGCTTCGAGCCAATTATTCGGCCATTCATTTCTGTAACGGCACGAGTAGCCTCCTCAGCTGCATTAAAGCAAACAAAACCGAATCCCTTTGATCGGCCATCCTCATCCATCATTACTTTGGCTGATGTTATTGTTCCAAACAAAGAGAACTCCTTGCGAAGTCTTTCATCATCAATGGTGTCATCCAAATTCTTAACATATAAATTGACACCATGGAAGCTATCTTGCCGTTTCTTCTTTAATTCTTCAAATTTACGTTTTAATTCTTGTTGGCGTTCTGCCTTCTTTTGAGCACGTCCAACATATAAAATTTTTCCATCAGACAATTCTTTACCATTTAGAGCATTAACAGCTGCCTCAGCCGCCTCAGTAGTTTCAAATGCAACAAATCCAAATCCTTTTGATTTACCATCATCTTTAGTCATAACCTTATGGCTTGTAATTTTTCCATAGAGTTCGAACATATCTTTTAATTTTTCATCATCAAAATCTTCACCGAAATTTTTAACATATACATTTGTGAAGAGTTTTGCCTTTTCGCCCAATTCCTTCTCGCGTTCCTTACGTGGAATGAAACGTCCAACAAATACTTTTTTTGAGCTCATTAACATTCCATTAACTCTTTCGATTGAGGATTGCGCTGCTTCCTCGGTTTCAAAATGAACGAAACCGTAGCCCTTTGAGTTGCCTTTTTCATCTTGGGCTACTTTACAACTTAATATGTTGCCAAATGCTGAGAATGTATCATATAGAGCTTTATTATCAATTGTTTTCTCCAAATTTTTAATAAAAACGTTTCCAACACCAGAACGACGAAGTGATGGATCTCTTTGTGACCACATAATTCTTATTGGACGATTTTTAATTAAATCAAAATTCATTGTATCAAGTGCACGTTCGGCATCTGCTGGCTGCTGGAAATTAACGTAGGCATACCCAAGCGAGCGGCGAGTAACAACGTCGCGACAAACACGAATTGAAAGCACAGGTCCTGCTGGTGAGAATTTTTCAAAAAGTGGTGCCTCTGTTATATCTGGATGCAAGTCCCCGACATAGAGGGATGCCATTTGATAGTTTGGACCGCCGGAATTCATTTTTATATTCTTCTGCCGTCTGTCTCTTTAAAATTAAGCTAGAACTCGTCTCGATTTTCCCTTTTTAAAAAGATTTTATTTTTTTTTACAAAAAAAAAATAATATTCAGCTCTGCGCCGCCGTTGCTCTTTTTTTTATTTAGGGGGGACAATTAAAAAAAATAAATCAGAAAAATACTTGCTTCTGTATTTTTTCGTCAATCTTCACACACAAAAGTTTTTTTTTATCAACACCTCTTAGTATTTTTCACTACTTTTTTCGATTTTTTTTAAATTTTTTAGTATTTTTTAAATTTTTTTTGTTTTTTTTTTATTTTTTTTTTCACAAAAAGATGTGATGTCGTGTGCTCCTCGACAATACACGACCGCACATCACCAGGGACTCTACTCGGACCTTGAACAAGAAATTAAAATTATTGGTGCTGTGCTGTAAGGGCGGTGATTGCTGGCGGAAGTCGCCTGAAATTGTTCAGGTTTGGAAGCAGAAATCAGTAGTTTTGTATTATAGTAGATATTAGATTAACTTATGACACTTCCAATTCACACGTTTTGATGATTTCACATATCCACTACATACATTAAAAGAGTCCTTTTAAGAAAATCTTCACCGGGTAACATGTTGAAAATATTTACGTATATAATTGAGTATTGATTAGGTGATAATATCTTTCACCTTTAAAGTAATTGTTTCATATTTACGTTACCGTAGACAGAAATAAATAAATGATATCATTAAATAGAAACGCACAAAAGAAGACAACTAATTTAAGTAATCTTGCTTAAATTTTGGTGAAGATACAATAATTTTACTTGCATGTAAACATACCAGTAATCATTTTATTATTGTTTTTTTGCATTACTTTCTATGCGTTTGGTGATTCTGTTGTTTGTACTCGTACATTGGTTTTTAAAATGTTTATATATTGACTATTGTAATATTGATGTAAAAAAACGAGGCGTCATGGTACCAGGGCGACGCGTTTAATGGTTGCATGTTTTTTTTTTTTTTGATTTTTATCTGGACATTGAAAGTATTGTATAGATTTCCTTTTCTCTTCAGTACCTTGCATGTGGTATAGGTCCTAATCAACGTACATATGTTTTTTATAAATATTTGTTTTTTTTAAATAATTTTGTGTGTGTACGAGTATCGTTAAATATCAAATAAAACGTGTATGATTATAATGTTAATGGCCATGGTTTAAATTTTTTGCTGGAATGGTTGGGTCGTAGTTCATTTCCTTTTCAGGGTTCGTAAGTAGTGCCTTTCCTTGCCAGCTGGTGGTTATTCATACTATGAGCTGGCAAGGGACCGAACTACAGTGACGCGGCTCAGGCGATGCCTGGAGGATGATGGAGGTGGAATTCAAAATTGCACAGGCACAGGTAAGTGGTGAACCAACCGCGGTAAGCCCCGGCCACACACCCCACGACCCCTCCGGCGAGCTAGACAACTCCGTGTGGCCGGCGTAGGAGTTCCGGATTTTCTTTTTATTTCTTATGTATGGTGTTGGCTCCTTGGCCATGCTCTTCCGGGCTTGTGGCTAAGGGGGTAACACCTCGCATAAGTGGCGCCCACTATTTATATCGCGCCATTATGCTGTTACATAAGTGACGGATGCCCGGCTAGCTCTCTAGAACATGAGACTCTTATTCTCAGGTCGTGAGTCGAGACCCACATTGGCGCCAAAGATATTAGACCTATGGCCTAAAAACCGTCCGTTTTTTTCGGCTCCTCACTGCCTCGCGAGTCGGCCTTGTGGACCCGAGGGTATGTAACGGTCGGTTGGGAAATTTATTTTAATTGGGGAATTTAGTTTGGGAATCACCCTGTAGGCAAGGGGAAATTTACTGTGAATTACTTTGGAGGAAAAGGAAATTTGAAAAAAAGAAAACAAAGAGTAGGCGAGGGAGAAAAAAATAATTGAACGGGAATGAGTTTTTTTTGGGAAGGAAGATGGAGTTCCGAAAAGATAGTGAAGTAAATAGGACGTCTGTGTAGATAATTGGTGGCGAAAATATAAGACTTGTTTTTCCTGTAATCTTTGGTGCTGTATTGCTAAAACTATTTTGGATAAACTATACCGAATAAAGTGCAAATTCGTGGTAGTATGATAAAGATAAATATCATCCCTTTATGTTAAATATAAACCATCGCGACGATAATTCGTGATTAGTGAAAATACGTTGATTTTGCTGGTAGAAGGGAGCAGAGAAAAAAGAATCGATTGGTGTCCATGAGATATGAATATTTCCTCAACTAATAAGCAACGAACTTCATCGCTAATTAGTCCCATTTGAAGACAATTTGGCAACCTACCTGATGGGAGCGTAATAGGTGAGGCCCTGGAATGGAAGTTGGCTGGTGAATCCACAACGTAACATACTTGTATTGGCACACGGATGAAAGTTCCTGTAGGAAGGTCGATATTGGTAATTAATATTGGTAATTATATTGGCGCACTCAAGAAGAGAAGAGAGATTAAGGTATTTGTGCATTGTGATTTAAATTTGAGATTTTGTAAATCACCCTAATATTGGGAAAACAAGATTAGAAAGTTAGTAGTAAATTGGGGTTTTGGCCTGCTGAACAACCCCCAGAAACAATTTTGAGCTTCATAACTAGAACGAAGTACCAAATTATTAAATTGACAGTTCATAGCTATGGACTCTAAGTGACTGGTTTTATTTAAACAGAAAATTGTTTAAGTTGTGGTTAGTCGCTATTGATTGGACAAGATTGAAAGGCTATTCAGCGCAATAAAAATACCTGGCGGTGCAATCTTCAGTGAGGGACGTCAGATGTGGGACTCCAGATGTGTTATGTTTTAACTATGGTACATTGTTTATTGTGTAGTCGTTTTAATTTTGGTGGTAGTAATTTTATTACATACTTTTAATATCCGAATATTAACATTTATAGTACATTATTTGATTCATTACTAATAATAATTTTAAAGGTAAATAATACTAACGTAAATCGTAATTATAATTGTTTGAGCATTTATTGTGTTCCTTGTTGGAAACATGTTGTTCCTTGTTGCGAACGGGAAATAAATTTGTTCTTCCCCTAAGAGTTTCTGTTGAATGAAATAACATTTGTACAAGACGAGGAGTATTGGCCAGTACTGCGCGTTTTCCTTTTTTTATCTTGAGCTTCATACATAGGTACCTGTAATAATGAAACCTTAATTTAGTTGAGTTTGATCGGTTAAATTCATAGCTGACAAGGATAAATAATAAATGTTATGGTTGATGATTGTTCATTGTATTGTTTGTTTGGGACAATTAAATGTTTATAAATAATAGAATGTCCATGCGTTAGATTTTTTGTTTGTGGAATGGTTGAGGGGGGATCATTTCTTTTCAGGGTTTGACGCGGCTCAGGCGACGACCGGAGAACGATGGGCGTAGGTCAAAGTTGCCCCAGTACAGGTAAGTGGTGAACCAGCCTCGGTAAGCCCCGGCCACACACCCCACGACCCCTCCGGCGAGCTAGATAACTCCGTGTGGCCGGCGTAGGAGTTCCGGATTTTCGTTGTATTTCTTATGTATGGTGTTGGCTCCTTGGCCATTCTCTTCAGGGCTTATGGCTCAGGGGTGACACCTCGCATAAGTGGCGCCCAATAAATGGTCGCGCCATTATGCTATTACATAAATGGCGCCCAACGTGGGTCTCGACTCACGACCTGAGAATAAGAGTCTCATGTTCTAGAGAGCTAGCCGGGCATCCGTGAACTAGTTGATAATATTCGAACTGAGTGAAAAGCTAACTTTAATTTAGGTTCATGCTTACAACCGTAAGTTGCGATGGCCAGTCTGAAAAATCTCCCGGAGAAATATTTGGAGTTGCGAATACCAGGCGGAAGACAATACCACATTGTCCCCCGACGGATATCAACAAGTCTCCAAACATTTCGTACAAACCCGGGTTGCTCTCGCTCCACCGGGCCAGTCTCCAGCAATACCACATTGCCTTTGACTCCCCCCGGTGAAACGATCGTCAAACTGTCTGCTGAGAGATTTTCTCCAGACTGACCGAAGAGGAAGGACAGTGTGAGGAGTGTATACAAACCTGTTGACCGTTGGACAGTCTGCAGGTTCTCTCGGAAGAATATCTGGAAGGACAAGGATCCGGCTGAAGGCAATTCCATATTGTCCCCTTCCGGTTCCTCTAATCTTTCAGAAATTCTCGCCTGAACCAGTTTCCCCTCGCACCCTGGAGTCCAACTCACGCAATCCCACATTGCATGGAGTTCCCCAGTAGAGGGGAACGATGGGCGAAGGTCAAAGTTGGTGAACTTTTAATATCCGAATATTAACATTTATAGTACATTATTTGATTCATTACTAATAATAATTTTAAAGGTAAATAATACTAACGTAAATCGTAATTATAATTGTTTGAGCATTTATTGTGTTCCTTGTTGGAAACATGTTGTTCCTTGTTGCGAACGGGAAATAAATTTGTTCTTCCCCTAAGAGTTTCTGTTGAATGAAATAACATTTGTACAAGACGAGGAGTATTGGCCAGTACTGCGCGTTTTCCTTTTTTTATCTTGAGCTTCATACATAGGTACCTGTAATAATGAAACCTTAATTTAGTTGAGTTTGATCGGTTAAATTCATAGCTGACAAGGATAAATAATAAATGTTATGGTTGATGATTGTTCATTGTATTGTTTGTTTGGGACAATTAAATGTTTATAAATAATAGAAAAAAAAAAAAAAAAAAAAAAAAAAAAAAAAAAAAATAAAAAAAGGGTATGTAACGGTCGGTTGGGAAATTTATTTTAATTGGGGAATTTAGTTTGGGAATCACCCTGTAGGCAAGGGGAAATTTACTGTGAATTACTTTGGAGGAAAAGGAAATTTGAAAAAAAGAAAACAAAGAGTAGGCGAGGGAGAAAAAAATAATTGAACGGGAATGAGTTTTTTTTGGGAAGGAAGATGGAGTTCCGAAAAGATAGTGAAGTAAATAGGAGGTCTGTGTAGATAATTGGTGGCGAAAATATAAGACTTGTTTTTCCTGTAATCTTTGGTGCTGTATTGCTAAAACTATTTGTGTAAACTATACCGAATAAAGTGCAAATTCGTGGTAGTATGATAAAGATAAATATCATCCCTTTATGTTAAATATAAACCATCGCGACGATAATTCGTGATTAGTGAAAATACGTTGATTTTGCTGGTAGAAGGGAGCAGAGAAAAAAAGAATCGATTGGTGTTCATGTGATATGAATATTTCCTCAACTAATAAGCAACGAACGTCATCGCTAATTAGTCCCATTTGAAGACAATTTGGCAACCTACCTGATGGGAGCGTAATAGGTGAGGCCCTGGAATGGAAGTTGGCTGGTGAATCCACAACGTAACATACTTGTATTGGCACACGGATGAAAGTTCCTGTAGGAAGGTCGATATTGGTAATTAATATTGGTAATTATATTGGCGCACTCAAGAAGAGAAGAGAGATTAAGGTATTTGTGCATTGTGATTTAAATTTGAGATTTTGTAAATCACCCTAATATTGGGAAAACAAGATTAGAAAGTTAGTAGTAAATTGGTGGTTTGGCCTGCTGAACAACCCCCAGAAACAATTTTGAGCTTCATAACTAGAACGAAGTACCAAATTATTAAATTGACAGTTCATAGCTATGGACTCTAAGTGACTGGTTTTATTTAAACAGAAAATTGTTTAACTTGTGTTGTGGTTAGTCGCTATTGATTGGACAAGATTGAAAGGCTATTCAGCGCAATAAAAATACCTGGCGGTGCAATCTTCAGTGAGGGACGTCAGATGTGGGACTCCAGATGTGTTATGTATTAACTATGGTACATTGTTTATTGTGTAGTCGTTTTAATTTTGGTGGTAGTAATTTTATTACATACTTTTAATATTCGAATATTAACATTTATAGTACATTATTTGATTCATTACTAATATTAATTTTAAAGGTAAATAATACTAACGTAAATCGTAATTATAATTGTTTGAGCATTTATTGTGTTCCTTGTTGGAAACATGTTGTTCCTTGTTGCGAACGGGAAATAAATTTGTTCTTCCCCTAAGAGTTTCTGTTGAATGAAATAACATTTGTACAAGACGAGGAGTATTGGCCAGTACTGCGCGTTTTCCTTTTTTTATCTTGAGCTTCATACATAGGTACCTGTAATAATGAAACCTTAATTTAGTTGAGTTTGATCGGTTAAATTCATAGCTGACAAGGATAAATAATAAATGTTATGGTTGATGATTGTTCATTGTATTGTTTGTTTGGGACAATTAAATGTTTATAAATAATAGAATGTCCATGCGTTAGATTTTTTGTTTGTGGAATGGTTGAGGGGGGATCGTTTCTTTTCAGGGTTTGACGCGGCTCAGGCGACGACCGGAGAACGATGGGCGAAGGTCAAAGTTGCCCCAGTACAGGTAAGTGGTGAACCAGCCTCGGTAAGCCCCGGCCACACACCCCACGACCCCTCCGGCGAGCTAGATAACTCCGTGTGGCCGGCGTATGAGTTCCGGATTTTCTTTGTAATTCTTATGTATGGTGTTGGCTCCTTGGCCATTCTCTTCAGGGCTTATGGCTCAGGGGTGACACCTCGCATAAGTGGCGCCCAATAAATGGTCGCGCCATTATGCTGCTACATAAATGGCGCCCAACGCAGCTTTTAAAGCCCGTTGACGGTCCTATACGGACCTTGAAGTTTAAATTTTTTTGGTTTAATACCACTTGTGCCTTCACGGACAATGTTTGATTTTTTTTCGTCTATGGTTCACCACTTTTACCCAGCGCTCGCTGTGGGCTAAGGTAGTACCGCGAGGCCTTAGTCCTTGTCTGTTTTGTCGAATTTTTTTTCAGCATCCTTGTCTAAATTCGGTGTGAATTTTTATTTGTCTTCGCTTTTAGGCCTACCCTTTCTCTCATGCGGTAACTTCTTCTTTTTGGAGTAGCTTCGAGCCATGCTGACCTGCACGGCTTGCTAACAAGCGGTGTTCGCTTGGCTATGCGTGCAGGTGTAGTAGTGGTTCATCCCTGTCCTGTTTCTAGGGTCGGCGACTCTGGTATCAGGCGTGATACCGCCTGCCACTGCGTCGGTCTTTGAACAGGATCTTCTTTAATTTTCCTGGTGGATGTTGAAGTTGGTGCAAGGGCTTAACCGTCTCTGGTAACAGGCGTGTTACCGCCTGCCACTGCGCCCCTTGTTCCTTCTGATGGTCCATCCAGCTTTTGAAATTCTATTTTTTGTTTATGTCCTGCGTCCATTTTTTTTCTCGTCTGTTCATCTCAACTGATTGATTTTCCGAAAGGTAGCTCAGTTGTGGTTGAACAGCGGATGCCCCAAATTTTTTTTATTTTTGAAGAAGTTTCCCTTTCGTGGCGATGCGACTTTGAGTTTTGTTTCCGTCCTTCTTCCGGGTTTACCTGAAGCTGGGTCGGCGACCTGGATGACACTTGGTGATGACTATGCTTCATAGTTTTCACCAGCTGGCATCGAGGCCATCGACATGCGGGGGCCCTGAGGGGAAATGTTATCCGTCTCAACCATTCCTCGCTTATATTGAATTAAAGCACATAATCAACTCACCTACACTACCATATATAGGTACTAATACACTTTTGCTGTTTTATCGCTATTCACTAATCAGCGTGGGCTGTGTTTTCTTTGAGGTACACTCACATACTCTCATTATTTAATTGATTTGTTAGTAGGCACTTGTTCTTATACGAATTGCTGTTGATTTGATTGGCGGTTCTATTTGAATTTATTTTCACACAAATTTGTTTTCCTTTTCCTTCTTCGAACTTTCTTTGTGCGGGTGTTGCTACTATAGTAGATAACCATGGCCGACTCGGGCCGTCGCACCTTTTATGGCCTGCCCATCCGGCATAAGGTGCTAAGAAGGCCACATTTATTTTCGACTCTATCTCCGTTTGCGAAGGAATTCGTTCCTAATTCTAAACGGGTTGTCATGTCACACTCACTGGACGAGGGCACCGCCTTGAGTTATCTATTCGAGGTGATGAATAGGTTAGGCGAGATTCCGGGATCGTTCGATACCATTGCGTCGAGAATCCTAACTATATTTGTCGATTTTAAGAATAATCCATGGGTGTTAAGTCAGGCAATAGAGGGTATCTTTTATCGTTGCGTGGCGGAACCGGCGTTGTACGTTATGGGAGCCAAATTATACGGGCTGCTGGATTCAATGAATCCCGAAAAGGGTAGTGCCTTTAGAGCTCTAGTTAGATTACTGTTGGCCGAGCTGCAGAGGCTAATTAGGCAGGACGGCCTGAATGGTCGTAGGTTACGAGGGGTCGAGTTGTTCTTGACGGCCATAAGTACACATGCCCTTCGACGTTCGGTTAAGGCGCCCGGGGAAGAAGTCAACTAAGGCATTTCTCATTATCGTTTTGTTGGCGTCACCTTTTTTTTTAATACGTTATTTTAGAGACAGATTAAATACAACAGTTCCATGCATGTATGTGGTTTTAAGACAGTTATTTGGTCAAAGTTAATCAGGAAATATAATTTTATAAATTAAAATGCAGCGAAGGCGAGCACGCCAAGGACCTACGTCGTTGATTTTCCTCAAGGGGTCCTCTTCACCTTTCGATTTTTGGTCAGGCGTAGGTTTCCCTCGGCGAATTAGTTGCCTGTCGTCCTACTGGGGAACTCCATGCAATGTGGGATTGCGTGAGTTGGACTCCAGGGTGCGAGGGGAAACTGGTTCGGGCGAGAATTTCTGAAAGATTAGAGGAGCCGGAAGGGGACAATATGGAATTGCCTTCAGCCGGATCCTTGTCCTTCCAGATATTCTTCCGAGAGAACCTGCAGACTGTCCAATGGTCAACAGGTTTGTATACACTCCTCACACTGTCCTTCCTCTTCGGTCAGTCTGGAGAATATCTCTCAGCAGACAGTTTGACTATCGTTTCACCGGGGGGAGTCAAAGGCAATGTGGTATTGCTGGAGCCTGGCCCGGTGGAGCGATAACAACCCGGGTTTGTACGAAATGTTTGGAGACTTGTTGATATCCGTCGGGGGACAATGTGGTATTGTCTTCCGCCTGGTATTCGCAACTCCAAATATTTCTCCGGGAGATTTTTCAGACTGGCCATCGCAACTTACGGTTGTAAGCATGAACCTAAATTATAGTTAGCTTTTCACTCAGTTCGGATATTATCAACTAGTTCACGGATGCCCGGCTAGCTCTCTAGAACATGAGACTCTTATTCTCAGGTCGTGAGTCGAGACCCACATTGGCGCCAAAGATATTAGACCTATGGCCTAAAAACCGTCCGTTTTTTTCGGCTCCTCACTGCCTCGCGAGTCGGCCTTGTGGACCCGAGGGTATGTAACGGTCGGTTGGGAAATTTATTTTAATTGGGGAATTTAGTTTGGGAATCACCCTGTAGGCAAGGGGAAATTTACTGTGAATTACTTTGGAGGAAAAGGAAATTTGAAAAAAAGAAAACAAAGAGTAGGCGAGGGAGAAAAAAATAATTGAACGGGAATGAGTTTTTTTTGGGAAGGAAGATGGAGTTCCGAAAAGATAGTGAAGTAAATAGGAGGTCTGTGTAGATAATTGGTGGCGAAAATATAAGACTTGTTTTTCCTGTAATCTTTGGTGCTGTATTGCTAAAACTATTTGTGTAAACTATACCGAATAAAGTGCAAATTCGTGGTAGTATGATAAAGATAAATATCATCCCTTTATGTTAAATATAAACCATCGCGACGATAATTCGTGATTAGTGAAAATACGTTGATTTTGCTGGTAGAAGGGAGCAGAGAAAAAAAGAATCGATTGGTGTTCATGTGATATGAATATTTCCTCAACTAATAAGCAACGAACGTCATCGCTAATTAGTCCCATTTGAAGACAATTTGGCAACCTACCTGATGGGAGCGTAATAGGTGAGGCCCTGGAATGGAAGTTGGCTGGTGAATCCACAACGTAACATACTTGTATTGGCACACGGATGAAAGTTCCTGTAGGAAGGTCGATATTGGTAATTAATATTGGTAATTATATTGGCGCACTCAAGAAGAGAAGAGAGATTAAGGTATTTGTGCATTGTGATTTAAATTTGAGATTTTGTAAATCACCCTAATATTGGGAAAACAAGATTAGAAAGTTAGTAGTAAATTGGTGGTTTGGCCTGCTGAACAACCCCCAGAAACAATTTTGAGCTTCATAACTAGAACGAAGTACCAAATTATTAAATTGACAGTTCATAGCTATGGACTCTAAGTGACTGGTTTTATTTAAACAGAAAATTGTTTAACTTGTGTTGTGGTTAGTCGCTATTGATTGGACAAGATTGAAAGGCTATTCAGCGCAATAAAAATACCTGGCGGTGCAATCTTCAGTGAGGGACGTCAGATGTGGGACTCCAGATGTGTTATGTATTAACTATGGTACATTGTTTATTGTGTAGTCGTTTTAATTTTGGTGGTAGTAATTTTATTACATACTTTTAATATTCGAATATTAACATTTATAGTACATTATTTGATTCATTACTAATATTAATTTTAAAGGTAAATAATACTAACGTAAATCGTAATTATAATTGTTTGAGCATTTATTGTGTTCCTTGTTGGAAACATGTTGTTCCTTGTTGCGAACGGGAAATAAATTTGTTCTTCCCCTAAGAGTTTCTGTTGAATGAAATAACATTTGTACAAGACGAGGAGTATTGGCCAGTACTGCGCGTTTTCCTTTTTTTATCTTGAGCTTCATACATAGGTACCTGTAATAATGAAACCTTAATTTAGTTGAGTTTGATCGGTTAAATTCATAGCTGACAAGGATAAATAATAAATGTTATGGTTGATGATTGTTCATTGTATTGTTTGTTTGGGACAATTAAATGTTTATAAATAATAGAATGTCCATGCGTTAGATTTTTTGTTTGTGGAATGGTTGAGGGGGGATCGTTTCTTTTCAGGGTTTGACGCGGCTCAGGCGACGACCGGAGAACGATGGGCGAAGGTCAAAGTTGCCCCAGTACAGGTAAGTGGTGAACCAGCCTCGGTAAGCCCCGGCCACACACCCCACGACCCCTCCGGCGAGCTAGATAACTCCGTGTGGCCGGCGTATGAGTTCCGGATTTTCTTTGTAATTCTTATGTATGGTGTTGGCTCCTTGGCCATTCTCTTCAGGGCTTATGGCTAAGGGGGTGACACCTCGCATAAGTGGCGCCCAATAAATGGTCGCGCCATTATGCTATTACATGTAGCAGCATAATGGCGCGACCATTTATTGGGCGCCACTTATGCGAGGTGTCACCCCTGAGCCATAAGCCCTGAAGAGAATGGCCAAGGAGCCAACACCATACATAAGAAATACAACGAAAATCCGGAACTCCTACGCCGGCCACACGGAGTTATCTAGCTCGCCGGAGGGGTCGTGGGGTGTGTGGCCGGGGCTTACCGAGGCTGGTTCACCACTTACCTGTGACTATGTAACTTGAATTCCGCCATCATCCTTTCCCGATCATCGTCTGCGACGCGTCAAACCCTGAAAAGGAATAATCTCTCCCTCAACCATTCCACAAAAAAAAAATCTAACGCATGGACATTCTATTATTTATAAACATTTAATTGTCCCAAACAAACAATACAATGAACAATCATCAACCATAACATTTATTATTTATCCTTGTCAGCTATGAATTTAACCGATCAAACTCAACTAAATTAAGGTTTCATTATTACAGGTACCTATGTATGAAGCTCAAGATCAAAAAAAAGAAAACGCGCAGTACTGGCCAATACTCCTCGTCTTGTACAAATGTTATTTCATTCAACAGAAACTCTTAGGGGAAGAACAAATTTATTTCCCGGTAGCAACAAGGAACAACATGTTTCCAACAAGGAACACAATAAATGCTCAAACAATTATAATTACGATTAACGTTAGTATTATTTACCTTTAAAATTATTATTAGTAATGAATCAAATAATGTACTATAAATGTTAATATGCGGATATCAAAAGTATGTAATAAAATTACTACCACCAAAATTAAAACGACTACACAATAAACAATGTACCATAGTTAAAACATAACACATCTGGAGTCCCACATCTGACGTCCCTCACTGAAGATTGCACCGCCAGGTATTTTTCTTGCGCTGAATAGCCTTTCAATCTTGTCCAATCAATAGCGACTAACCACAACACAATTTAAACAATTTTCTGTTTAAATAAAACCAGTCACTTAGAGTCCATAGCTATGAACTGTCAATTTAATAATTTGGTACTTCGTTCTAGTTATCAAGCTCAAAATTGTTTCTGGGGGTTGTTCAGCAGGCCAAAACACCAATTTACTACTAACTTTCTAATCTTGTTTTCCCAATATTAGGGTGATTTACAAAATCTCAAATTTAAATCACAATGCACAAATACCTTAATCTCTCTTCTCTTCTTGAGTGCGCCAATATAATTACCAATATTAATTACCAATATCGACCTTCCTACAGGAACTTTCATCCGTGTGCCAATACAAGTATGTTACGTTGTGGATTCACCAGCCAACTTCCATTCCAGGGCCTCACCTATTACGCTCCCATCAGGTAGGTTGCCAAATTGTCTTCCAATGGGACTAATTAGCGATGAAGTTCGTTGCTTATTAGTTGAGGAAATATTCATATCACATGAACACCAATCGATTCTTTTTTTCTCTGCTCCCTTCTACCAGCAAAATCAACGTATTTTCACTAATCACGAATTATCGTCGCGATGGTTTATATTTAACATAAAGGGATGATATTTATCTTTATCATACTACCACGAATTTGCACTTTATTCGGTATAGTTTACACAAATAGTTTTAGCAATACAGCACCAAAGATTACAGGAAAAACAAGTCTTATATTTTCGCCACCAATTATCTACACAGACCTCCTATTTACTTCACTATCTTTTCGGAACTCCAGCTGGGAAAAAGGAAATTGAGGAAACCTGTGCTTTGTGAGAAGTTTTTTTTGAATTTATTGAGAAGTTGCGTGGGAAATATACAATTTATCTTCTGTTGATCCAACTATAAACGTTGGTCTATTGCGGATCGGTTTTGGAGAGGTGGCCCTGAGACGAAAGGCTGCTGTTGAATCCACACCGGAAAATCTGTATGCTGACACATGGATAAAAGTTCCAGTACCTGTAGGGAGTTGCAGTTTTAGAAAATTGGCCACATTATATTTGAGAATTCTGGGGAATTGAGCGTAGAAGATATGGAAAACTGTGTTCAAGATAATTCATCATCCCAACTAGCATAATTGAGAAGTGTGTGCAGATGTGGGATAAACTTCATTAGAATTTTTGTTTTTGCTTGTGTACTTCATCTTCAGGCGAATTTTGGTGTCAAGACAAAGGCATATCGGTCCAAATAAGTGAAAACCCTAAGGTGTTCGTTGTGAGGTAATTGCCTTTAAAGTTTCTGTGTATAATCTTAGGCAGCTGGAATACATCAGTGTATGGGTTTTCTGGATACACATGTAAGGCCTGTCTTGATCCTGGTTGTGCAGTAAACCTTGAACAAGAAATTAAAATTATTGGTGCTGTGCTGTAAGGGCGGTGATTGCTGGCGGAAGTCGCCTGAAATTGTTCAGGTTTGGAAGCAGAAATCAGTAGTTTTGTATTATAGTAGATATTAGATTAACTTATGACACTTCCAATTCACACGTTTTGATGATTTCACATATCCACTACATACATTAAAAGAGTCCTTTTAAGAAAATCTTCACCGGGTAACATGTTGAAAATATTTACGTATATAATTGAGTATTGATTAGGTGATAATATCTTTCACCTTTAAAGTAATTGTTTCATATTTACGTTACCGTAGACAGAAATAAATAAATGATATCATTAAATAGAAACGCACAAAAGAAGACAACTAATTTAAGTAATCTTGCTTAAATTTTGGTGAAGATACAATAATTTTACTTGCATGTAAACATACCAGTAATCATTTTATTATTGTTTTTTTTGCATTACTTTCTATGCGTTTGGTGATTCTGTTGTTTGTACTCGTACATTGGTTTTTAATATGTTTATATATTGACTATTGTAATATTGATGTAAAAAAACGAGGCGTCATGGTACCAGGGCGACGCGTTTAATGGTTGCATGTTTTTTTTTTTTTTTGATTTTTATCTGGACATTGAAAGTATTGTATAGATTTCCTTTTCTCTTCAGTACCTTGCATGTGGTATAGGTCCTAATCAACGTACATATGTTTTTTATAAATATTTGTTTTTTTTAAATAATTTTGTGTGTGTACGAGTATCTTTAAATATCAAATAAAACGTGTATGATTATAATGTTAATGGCCATGGTTTAAAATTTTTTGCTGGAATGGTTGGGACGGATGTCTTCCTTTTCAGGGTTTGACGCGTCGCAGACGATGATCGGAAAAGGATGATGGCGGAATTCAAGTTACAGAGTCACAGGTGAGTGGTGAACCAGCCTCGGTAAGCCCCGGCCACACACCCCACGACCCCTCCGGCGAGCTAGACAACTCCGTGTGGCCGGCGTAGGAGTTCCGGATTTTCTTTTTATTTCTTATGTATGGTGTTGGCTCCTTGGCCATGCTCTTCCGGGCTTGTGGCTAAGGGGGTAACACCTCGCATAAGTGGCGCCCACTATTTATATCGCGCCATTATGCTGTTACATAAATATAAACCAACACAACCATTTAGCAGCATAATGGCGCGACCATTTATTGGGCGCCACTTATGCGAGGTGTCACCCCTGAGCCATAAGCCCTGAAGAGAATGGCCAAGGAGCCAACACCATACATAAGAAATACAACGAAAATCCGGAACTCCTACGCCGACCACACGGAGTTATCTAGCTCGCCGGAGGGGTCGTGGGGTGTGTGGCCGGGGCTTACCGAGGCTGGTTCACCACTTACCTGTACTGGGGCAACTTTGACCTTCGCCCATCGTTCTCCGGGCGTCGCCTGAGCCGTGTCAAACCCTGAAAAGAAGGCGCCTGTCCTGCGTCCATTTTTTTTTTTCTTTTCTCGTCTGTTCATCTCAACTGATTGATTTTCCGAAAGGTAGCTCAGTTGTGGTTGAACAGCGGATGCCCCAAATTTTTTTTATTTTTGAAGAAGTTTCCCTTTCGTGGCGATGCGACTTTGAGTTTTGTTTCCGTCCTTCTTCCGGGTTTACCTGAAGCTGGGTCGGCGACCTGGATGACACTTGGTGATGACTATGCTTCATAGTTTTCACCAACTGCCATCGAGGCCATCGACATGCGGGAGCCCTGAGGGGGGATCGTTTCTTTTCAGGGTTTGACGCGGCTCAGGCGACGACCGGAGAACGATGGGCGAAGGTCAAAGTTGCCCCAGTACAGGTAAGTGGTGAACCAGCCTCGGTAAGCCCCGGCCACACACCCCACGACCCCTCCGGCGAGCTAGATAACTCCGTGTGGCCGGCGTAGGAGTTCCGGATTTTCGTTGTACCAGCGAATGGCGCGACCATTTATTGGGCGCCACTTATGCGAGGTGTCACCCCTGAGCCATAAGCCCTGAAGAGAATGGCCAAGGAGCCAACACCATACATAAGAAATACAACGAAAATCCGGAACTCCTACGCCGGCCACACGGAGTTATCTAGCTCGCCGGAGGGGTCGTGGGGTGTGTGGCCGGGGCTTACCGAGGCTGGTTCACCACTTACCTGTACTGGGGCAACTTTGACCTTCGCCCATCGTTCTCCGGGCGTCGCCTGAGCCGTGTCAAACCCTGAAAAGAAACGATCCCCCCTCAACCATTCCACAAACAAAAAATCTAACGCATGGACATTCTATTATTTATAAACATTTAATTGTCCCAAACAAACAATACAATGAACAATCATCAACCATAACATTTATTATTTATCCTTGTCAGCTATGAATTTAACCGATCAAACTCAACTAAATTAAGGTTTCATTATTACAGGTACCTATGTATGAAGCTCAAGATAAAAAAAGGAAAACGCGCAGTACTGGCCAATACTCCTCGTCTTGTACAAATGTTATTTCATTCAACAGAAACTCTTAGGGGAAGAACAAATTTATTTCCCGTTCGCAACAAGGAACAACATGTTTCCAACAAGGAACACAATAAATGCTCAAACAATTATAATTACGATTTACGTTAGTATTATTTACCTTTAAAATTATTATTAGTAATGAATCAAATAATGTACTATAAATGTTAATATTCGAATATTAAAAGTATGTAATAAAATTACTACCACCAAAATTAAAACGACTACACAATAAACAATGTACCATAGTTAAAACATAACACATCTGGAGTCCCACATCTGACGTCCCTCACTGAAGATTGCACCGCCAGGTATTTTTATTGCGCTGAATAGCCTTTCAATCTTGTCCAATCAATAGCGACTAACCACAACACAAGTTAAACAATTTTCTGTTTAAATAAAACCAGTCACTTAGAGTCCATAGCTATGAACTGTCAATTTAATAATTTGGTACTTCGTTCTAGTTATGAAGCTCAAAATTGCATGGCCAAGGAGCCAACACCATACATAAGAATTAAAAAGAAAATCCGGAACTCCTACGCCGGCCACACGGAGTTATCTAGCTCGCCGGAGGGGTCGTGGGGTGTGTGGCCGGGGCTTACCGAGGCTGGTTCACCACTTACCTGTACTGGGGCAACTTTGACCTTCGCCCATCGTTCTCCGGTCGTCGCCTGAGCCGCGTCAAACCCTGAAAAGAAATGATCCCCCCTCATTATATAATAGCATAATGGCGCGACCATTTATTGGGCGCCACTTATGCGAGGTGTTACCCCCTTAGCCACAAGCCCGGAAGAGCATGGCCAAGGAGCCAACACCATACATAAGAATTAAAAAGAAAATCCGGAACTCCTACGCCGGCCACACGGAGTTATCTAGCTCGCCGGAGGGGTCGTGGGGTGTGTGGCCGGGGCTTACCGAGGCTGGTTCACCACTTACCTGTAACAGCATAATGGCGCGATCTAAATAGTGGGCGCCACTTATGCGAGGTGTTACCCCCTTAGCCACAAGCCCGGAAGAGCATGGCCAAGGAGCCAACACCATACATAAGAAATAAAAAGAAAATCCGGAACTCCTACGCCGGCCACACGGAGTTGTCTAGCTCGCCGGAGGGGTCGTGGGGTGTGTGGCCGGGGCTTACCGCGGTTGGTTCACCACTTACCTGTGCCTGTGCAATTTTGAATTCCACCTCCATCATCCTCCAGGCATCGCCTGAGCCGCGTCACTGTAGTTCGGTCCCTTGCCAGCTCATAGTATGAATAACCACCAGCTGGCAAGGAAAGGCACTACTTACGAACCCTGAAAAGGAAATGAACTACGACCCAACCATTCCAGCAAAAAATTTAAACCATGGCCATTAACATTATAATCATACACGTTTTATTTGATATTTAAAGATACTCGTACACACACAAAATTATTTAAAAAAAACAAATATTTAAAAAAAAACATATGTACGTTGATTAGGACCTATACCACATGCAAGGTACGGAAGAGAAAAGGAAATCTATACAATACTTTCAATGTCCAGATAAAAATCAAAAAAAAACATGCAACCATTAAACGCGTCGCCCTGGTACCATGACGCCTCGTTTTTTTACATCAATATTACAATAGTCAATATATAAACATATTAAAAACCAATGTACGAGTACAAACAACAGTATCACCAAACGCATAGAAAGTAATGCAAAAAAAACAATAATAAAATGATTACTGGTATGTTTACATGCAAGTAAAATTATTGTATCTTCACCAAAATTTAAGCAAGATTACTTAAATTAGTTGTCTTCTTTTGTGCGTTTCTATTTAATGATATCATTTATTTATTTCTGTCTACGGTAACGTAAATATGAAACAATTACTTTAAAGGTGAAAGATATTATCACCTAATCAATACTCAATTATATACGTAAATATTTTCAACATGTTACCCGGTGAAGATTTTCTTAAAAGGACTCTTTTAATGTATGTAGTGGATATGTGAAATCATCAAAACGTGTGAATTGGAAGTGTCATAAGTTAATCTAATATCTACTATAGTACAAATCTACTGATTTCTGCTTCCAAACCTGAACAACTTCAGGCGACTTCCGCCAGCAATCACCGCCCTTACAGCACAGCACCAATAATTTTAATTTCTTGTTCAAGGTTTACTGCACAACCAGGATCAAGACAGGCCTTACATGTGTATCCAGAAAACCCATACACTGATGTATTCCAGCTGCCTAAGATTATACACAGAAACTTTAAAGGCAATTACCTCACAACGAACACCTTAGGGTTTTCACTTATTTGGACCGATATGCCTTTGTCTTGACACCAAAATTCGCCTGAAGATGAAGTACACAAGCAAAAACAAAAATTCTAATGAAGTTTATCCAACATCTGCACACACTTCTCAATTATGCTAGTTGGGATGATGAATTATCTTGAACACAGTTTTCCATATCTTCTACGCTCAATTCCCCAGAATTCTCAAATATAATGTGGCCAATTTTCTAAAACTGCAACTCCCTACAGGTACTGGAACTTTTATCCATGTGTCAGCATACAGATTTTCCGGTGTGGATTCAACAGCAGCCTTTCGTCTCAGGGCCACCTCTCCAAAACCGATCCGCAATAGACCAACGTTTATAGTTGGATCAACAGAAGATAAATTGTATATTTCCCACGCAACTTCTCAATAAATTCAAAAAAACTTCTCACAAAGCACAGGTTTCCTCAATTTCGTATGTACCAGCATAATGGCGCGAGAAAATAGTGGGCGCCACTTATGCGAGGTGTTACCCCCTTAGCCACAAGCCCGGAAGAGCATGGCCAAGGAGCCAACACCAGACACAAGAAATAAAAAGAAAATCCGGAACTCCTACGCCGGCCACACGGAGTTGTCTAGCTCGCCGGAGGGGTCGTGGGGTGTGTGGCCGGGGCTTACCGAGGCTGGTTCACCACTCACCTGTGACTCTGTAACTTGAATTCCGCCATCATCCTTTTCCGATCATCGTCTGCGACGCGTCAAACCCTGAAAAGGAAGACATCCGTCCCAACCATTCCAGCAAAAAATTTTAAACCATGGCCATTAACATTATAATCATACACGTTTTATTTGATATTTAAAGATACTCGTACACACACAAAATTATTTAAAAAAAACAAATATTTATAAAAAACATATGTACGTTGATTAGGACCTATACCACATGCAAGGTACTGAAGAGAAAAGGAAATCTATACAATACTTTCAATGTCCAGATAAAAATCAAAAAAAAAAAAAAACATGCAACCATTAAACGCGTCGCCCTGGTACCATGACGCCTCGTTTTTTTACATCAATATTACAATAGTCAATATATAAACATATTAAAAACCAATGTACGAGTACAAACAACAGAATCACCAAACGCATAGAAAGTAATGCAAAAAAAACAATAATAAAATGATTACTGGTATGTTTACATGCAAGTAAAATTATTGTATCTTCACCAAAATTTAAGCAAGATTACTTAAATTAGTTGTCTTCTTTTGTGCGTTTCTATTTAATGATATCATTTATTTATTTCTGTCTACGGTAACGTAAATATGAAACAATTACTTTAAAGGTGAAAGATATTATCACCTAATCAATACTCAATTATATACGTAAATATTTTCAACATGTTACCCGGTGAAGATTTTCTTAAAAGGACTCTTTTAATGTATGTAGTGGATATGTGAAATCATCAAAACGTGTGAATTGGAAGTGTCATAAGTTGCTATTTATGTAATAGCATAATGGCGCGACCATTTATTGGGCGCCACTTATGCGAGGTGTCACCCCTGAGCCATAAGCCCTGAAGAGAATGGCCAAGGAGCCAACACCATACATAAGAAATACAACGAATATCCGGAACTCCTACGCCGGCCACACGGAGTTATCTAGCTCGCCGGAGGGGTCGTGGGGTGTGTGGCCGGGGCTTACCGAGGCTGGTTCACCACTTACCTGTACTGGGGCAACTTTGACCTTCGCCCATCGTTCTCCGGTCGTCGCCTGAGCCGCGTCAAACCCTGAAAAGAAACGATCCCCCCTCAACCATTCCACAAACAAAAAATCTAACGCATGGACATTCTATTATTTATAAACATTTAATTGTCCCAAACAAACAATACAATGAACAATCATCAACCATAACATTTATTATTTATCCTTGTCAGCTATGAATTTAACCGATCAAACTCAACTAAATTAAGGTTTCATTATTACAGGTACCTATGTATGAAGCTCAAGATAAAAAAAGGAAAACGCGCAGTACTGGCCAATACTCCTCGTCTTGTACAAATGTTATTTCATTCAACAGAAACTCTTAGGGGAAGAACAAATTTATTTCCCGTTCGCAACAAGGAACAACATGTTTCCAACAAGGAACACAATAAATGCTCAAACAATTATAATTACGAGTTACGTTAGTATTATTTACCTTTAAAATTATTATTAGTAATGAATCAAATAATGTACTATAAATGTTAATATTCGAATATTAAAAGTATGTAATAAAATTACTACCACCAAAATTAAAACGACTACACAATAAACAATGTACCATAGTTAAAACATAACACATCTGGAGTCCCACATCTGACGTCCCTCACTGAAGATTGCACCGCCAGGTATTTTTATTGCGCTGAATAGCCTTTCAATCTTGTCCAATCAATAGCGACTAACCACAACACAAGTTAAACAATTTTCTGTTTAAATAAAACCAGTCACTTAGAGTCCATAGCTATGAACTGTCAATTTAATAATTTGGTACTTCGTTCTAGTTATGAAGCTCAAAATTGTTTCTGGGGGTTGTTCAGCAGGCCAAACCACCAATTTACTACTAACTTTCTAATCTTGTTTTCCCAATATTAGGGTGATTTACAAAATCTCAAATTTAAATCACAATGCACAAATACCTTAATCTCTCTTCTCTTCTTGAGTGCGCCAATATAATTACCAATATTAATTACCAATATCGACCTTCCTACAGGAACTTTCATCCGTGTGCCAATACAAGTATGTTACGTTGTGGATTCACCAGCCAACTTCCATTCCAGGGCCTCACCTATTACGCTCCCATCAGGTAGGTTGCCAAATTGTCTTCAAATGGGACTAATTAGCGATGAAGTTCGTTGCTTATTAGTTGAGGAAATATTCATATCTCATGGACATCAATCGATTCTTTTTTCTCTGCTCCCTTCTCCCAGCAAAATCAACGTATTTTCACTAATCACGAATTATCGTCGCGATGGTTTATATTTAACATAAAGGGATGATATTTATCTTTATCATACTACCACGAATTTGCACTTTATTCGGTATAGTTTATCCAAAATAGTTTTAGCAATACAGCACCAAAGATTACAGGAAAAACAAGTCTTATATTTTCGCCACCAATTATCTACACAGACGTCCTATTTACTTCACTATCTTTTCGGAACTCCATCTTCCTTCCCAAAAAAAACTCATTCCCGTTACCTTCGCCCATCGTTCTCCGGTCGTCGCCTGAGCCGCGTCAAACCCTGAAAAGAAACGATCCCCCCTCAACCATTCCACAAAGCATTATATAAGTATAATATATTTTGTAAAAACGCCGCCTACGGGGTTTTCAGAGCACCCGAAATTTTCCCCCCCTCTTTTTCTTCTCTATTTTATTCCTCTAACCAAAAAAAAACCCAACCACACAAAATTCAATTAAATTTTTTTTTTTATTTTAGACGTCCTCAGCCGCTTTTAAAGTTTTTCCTTTTTTTTCTTTTTTTTTGTAATTTGCGATCTGCGACCGAATTATAGACAAAAATCCTCAGTTTTTATTGAAATAATTCTTCTCCGCTGAATATTATCGATAACAAAGAAAAATAACTAAATATAAATTTTCTTTTATATACCGATTTTTGTGTTTCAATAGCAAAACAAAATGTACGTGAAACTTTCCTCCCGTGTGCGTTTTTTTAATCCTTCTGGTTTTGTTTTTTTGTTTTTCTTCTTTTTTTTTGTTTTTATTAATTTTTTTCTTTTTTTGTGTTTTAATTAACCCACGAAAGCTACATATATTTTTTGATGTATGAAATTTTTACTTACTGCTGCACGGAATTTAAAAGGATTTTTATTGAATTCCGATGTAACATAAACTCTGGCTTTACGTCATCTTTTGTGGCTTCTTTTTTTCTCCCCCCCGTTGGTTGTGGTGTGTTGGTGGTGTAGAGCAGCCGTACGTCGTCGTCGTCTTCTTTCCTTTCTGATCTTCTCTCGTCGTGTTTTTTTGTTGTTTTTGATGATGATGATTTATTATTTAGTCGTACCCTTTTTTATTTTTTTTCTTTTTTATTTAATTCTTACGAATATAGAACCGCGTCAGTATACTTTTAATCAACGTGTTAATATCATTATTTTATAACACGATAATATGATATTGTAGTTATGTGTAATTTTTAAGGACTGCTTAATGAAATTCTGTCCCACGAACTAGATAGAACTCTTTCCTTTTTTCCAAAAAAAAACTCCAAATTATATGTGGCCAGGGTCGTGGGTTCGAGCCCCACGTTGGGCGCCATTTATGTAATAGCATAATGGCGCGACCATTTATTGGGCGCCACTTATGCGAGGTGTCACCCCTGAGCCATAAGCCCTGAAGAGAATGGCCAAGGAGCCAACACCATACATAAGAAATACAACGAAAATCCGGAACTCCTACGCCGGCCACACGGAGTTATCTAGCTCGCCGGAGGGGTCGTGGGGTGTGTGGCCGGGGCTTACCGAGGCTGGTTCACCACTTACCTGTACTGGGGCAACTTTGACCTTCGCCCATCGTTCTCCGGTCGTCGCCTGAGCCGCGTCAAACCCTGAAAAGAAACGATCCCCCCTCAACCATTCCACAAACAAAAAATCTAACGCATGGACATTCTATTATTTATAAACATTTAATTGTCCCAAACAAACAATACAATGAACAATCATCAACCATAACATTTATTATTTATCCTTGTCAGCTATGAATTTAACCGATCAAACTCAACTAAATTAAGGTTTCATTATTACAGGTACCTATGTATGAAGCTCAAGATAAAAAAAGGAAAACGCGCAGTACTGGCCAATACTCCTCGTCTTGTACAAATGTTATTTCATTCAACAGAAACTCTTAGGGGAAGAACAAATTTATTTCCCGTTCGCAACAAGGAACAACATGTTTCCAACAAGGAACACAATAAATGCTCAAACAATTATAATTACGATTTACGTTAGTATTATTTACCTTTAAAATTATTATTAGTAATGAATCAAATAATGTACTATAAATGTTAATATTCGAATATTAAAAGTATGTAATAAAATTACTACCACCAAAATTAAAACGACTACACAATAAACAATGTACCATAGTTAAAACATAACACATCTGGAGTCCCACATCTGACGTCCCTCACTGAAGATTGCACCGCCAGGTATTTTTATTGCGCTGAATAGCCTTTCAATCTTGTCCAATCAATAGCGACTAACCACAACACAAGTTAAACAATTTTCTGTTTAAATAAAACCAGTCACTTAGAGTCCATAGCTATGAACTGTCAATTTAATAATTTGGTACTTCGTTCTAGTTATGAAGCTCAAAATTGTTTCTGGGGGTTGTTCAGCAGGCCAAACCACCAATTTACTACTAACTTTCTAATCTTGTTTTCCCAATATTAGGGTGATTTACAAAATCTCAAATTTAAATCACAATGCACAAATACCTTAATCTCTCTTCTCTTCTTGAGTGCGCCAATATAATTACCAATATTAATTACCAATATCGACCTTCCTACAGGAACTTTCATCCGTGTGCCAATACAAGTATGTTACGTTGTGGATTCACCAGCCAACTTCCATTCCAGGGCCTCACCTATTACGCTCCCATCAGGTAGGTTGCCAAATTGTCTTCAAATGGGACTAATTAGCGATGAAGTTCGTTGCTTATTAGTTGAGGAAATATTCATATCTCATGGACACCAATCGATTCTTTTTTCTCTGCTCCCTTCTACCAGCAAAATCAACGTATTTTCACTAATCACGAATTATCGTCGCGATGGTTTATATTTAACATAAAGGGATGATATTTATATTTATCATACTACCACGAATTTGCACTTTATTCGGTATAGTTTATCCAAAATAGTTTTAGCAATACAGCACCAAAGATTACAGGAAAAACAAGTCTTATATTTTCGCCACCAATTATCTACACAGACGTCCTATTTACTTCACTATCTTTTCGGAACTCCATCTTCCTTCCCAAAAAAAACTCATTCTCGTTCAATTATTTTTTTCTCCCTCGCCTACTCTTTGTTTTCTTTTTTTCAAATTTCCTTTTCCTCCAAAGTAATTCACAGTAAATTTCCCCTTGCCTACAGGGTGATTCCCAAACTAAATTCCCCAATTAAAATAAATTTCCCAACCGACCGTTACATACCCTCGGGTCCACAAGGCCGACTCGCGAGGCAGTGAGGAGCCGAAAAAAACGGACGGTTTTTAGGCCATAGGTCTAATATCTTTGGCGCCAATGTGGGTCTCGACTCACGACCTGAGAATAAGAGTCTCATGTTCTAGAGAGCTAGCCGGGCATCCGTGAACTAGTTGATAATATCCGAACTGAGTGAAAAGCTAACTTTAATTTAGGTTCATGCTTACAACCGTAAGTTGCGATGGCCAGTCTGAAAAATCTCCCGGAGAAATATTTGGAGTTGCGAATACCAGGCGGAAGACAATACCACATTGTCCCCCGACGGATATCAACAAGTCTCCAAACATTTCGTACAAACCCGGGTTGTTATCGCTCCACCGGGCCAGTCTCCAGCAATACCACATTGCCTTTGACTCCCCCCGGTGAAACGATAGTCAAACTGTCTGCTGAGAGGTATTCTCCAGACTGACCGAAGAGGAAGGACAGTGTGAGGAGTGTATACAAACCTGTTGACCGTTGGACAGTCTGCAGGTTCTCTCGGAAGAATATCTGGAAGGACAAGGATCCGGCTGAAGGCAATTCCATATTGTCCCCTTCCGGTTCCTCTAATCTTTCAGAAATTCTCGCCCGAACCAGTTTCCCCTCGCACCCTGGAGTCCAACTCACGCAATCCCACATTGCATGGAGTTCCCCAGTAGGACGACAGGCAACTAATTCGCCGAGGGAAACCTACGCCTGACCAAAAATCGAAAGGTGAAGAGGACCCCTTGAGGAAAATCAACGACGTAGGTCCTTGGCGTGATATACCCCTATGCTCTTACCTGCCAAATCCTCCAGCTCGTACAAGCTGGTTCCAATTTTTCTACGTATCCGAGCTTTCAGAAACCGGGGTGCCAATTTGGCACTAAAACGACCCGCTCGGTTACTCACCCAGAAAGTTCTCCGGTAAACCTCATCTCCGGGACGAAAACTGCCCACACGACACCGCAAGTTGTATTGGGTTTTATGTCTGACGTGTGCGGCGGCTAAATTAACAGCAATCCGCTCACGAAGCAGCTGCATTTTATCCGTCAATGGTAGAAAAGCTATGTCACCCTCCTGTAAAACGTTCAGTTTCTTCAGGACTGGATATGCTGATCCGTGCAGGATCATATGGCTACCAAACAGGGCCTGATACGGGGACATGCCGATCGCCTCGTGGTGGGTACTACGAAGAGCACATTCAATGGACGACAGATGTCTATCCCACTCACGATGATCCTCCTTTAAGTACGCCCTAATGGCGGTTAGGATGGATCTATTCACCCGCTCGGAAGCGTTAGGGTGAGGCGAATATACAGCCGTGCGCACATGGTGCACGCCATAGTCGGTCAACAATTTAGCAAACTCTTTGGAGGTGAATTGCCGACCATTGTCGGAGAAGACCGTTTCCGGAACTCCAAAGGTATGAAAGATAGTTTGCTCGAGAAACTTGACGGCCACCGCCGTGGTCTCAGCGGGCACGGGGTGCAGGAAGACAAACTTAGTGAAAGCATCCAATACAACGAATACTGCCGTGTGGCCTTTCTTCGACCTGGGATAAGGACCTAAGAAATCGACGTATAAAAATTGGAACGGCCTCGACGCATCCATGGGGTTTCCCATAGGTGGTCGAAGTACTGAACTGGGGGCTTTGGTGGTTTTGCAGACCTCACACTTGGCGATGAATTCCCGAACTTGTTTTGCCATACCTGGCCAAAAGTACTTGCATCGCAATCGGGCTAGGGTTTTCCCTACTCCACCATGCGAGGCTTGGGGTGGCGAATGAGAAGACTCCACGAGAGAAGCGGTCAATTCCATCGGAATCCACAACTTCCATGTCAGGTCGTCAACAATCGGGTTTCCAGTACGTGGTGATGTACGCTTGAAAACGTACCCATCTTCAACTCGCAGGTCTGGTAGCTGCGGTGAGGCTTGCCTGAGGCTATCACCCAGACGAAGATATTCCGGGGACTTGAAAGACGGGGCATTTAAGTCCACGTCGAAACACAAGGACAATTCGTCAACGCAATCCATGCGTGACAAGGCATCGGGAACCACATTGTGGGTGCCTTTACGGTGTTCGATTGTAAAGTCGAACCCCTGAAGCTTAAGACTCCACCGGGCTAAACGACCGTTCAGCTCCTTCTGGCTCATGAGCCATTTTAGACTTGCATGGTCAGTAATGACCGTGAAAGTCTGTCCCTCAACATACGCTCTAAACTTCTTTATACTCAGCACGGCTGCGTAGCATTCGAGCTCAGTAATGGTGTAGTTCCGTTGTGCTCCGTTCAATTTCTTGGACATATAAGCAATCGGATGTTCTCCTCCATCCATGTCCTTTTGAAAAAGCACACTACCTACACCAGTCCTGCTGGCATCGCACTGAATATAGAAAGGCTTAGAAAAATCTGGAGTGACTAAAAGAGGAGCTTCCGTCATCAGCTTTTTCAAGGTCTCGAACGACTGCTGGGCCTCATCAGTCCAACTAAAAGATTTAGACTTCAAACAATCCGTGATTGGAGCAGCCACGCTAGCATAATTGGGAATGAAACGCTGATACCATCCGGTCATTCCCAAAAACCTCCGGGTCTGCTTATGAGACTTCGGAGTCGGGAAGTCCATGATGGCCGTCACCTTGTTAGGATCGGTTTTCAGAGTCCCATCACCAATTATGAAGCCGAGATACTTGACTTCAGTCACGCAAAATTTGCTTTTAGATACCTAAATAGGAGTTCCGACCTTCAAGGGACCGAAGGCGACTTCGTCCAGAAGCTTTAGGTGGGAGTCAAAGTCAGGTGAAACAATGAGCAGATCGTCCAGATAAACAAAAACGTTTTCACGTAAATGGCCCGGGATGGCTTTATCCATCAAGCGACACATGCGCTGTGGGGCATTACATAAGCCGAAAGGCATTACTGTAAACTGGTACAGTGGACGACCAGGGACAGTGAAAGCTGTCCGCTCTCGCGACTTCTTCTCTAATGGGATTTGCCAGAAGGCGTCCTTCAGGTCTAAGCTCGTGATGAACTTGGTGTCTTGAAGACGACCAAGAAGACCATCAATATGTGGAAGTGGATAGGCGTCTTTGATAGTGACACTGTTCACCTTGCGAGAGTCAAGGCACAGGCGGACCTTACCTGGTTTACGAACCAACACCACTGGAGAATTCCAGGGACTATTTGATGGCTCAATCACCCCCAGCGACAGCATCCTGTCTAACTCACCATACATCAGCTGTTGTACAGCGGGTGAGACGGGATAATGCCTCTGTTTGATAGGAACTGAGTCACCAGTGTCTATGATGTGTTCCTCCAGGTTAGTCTTTCCCAGTCCGAAGACATCGAAAGAGGGAAATCTGGCCTTGACGCGTTCCAACCGTTCGCATTGCGTGGACGTTAAGTCGTGCATTTTTGCAGACACGGATGGAGCGTTTATCTCGCCGACTATTTGGGGAGCTAGGCCGAAAAGATTCCAAAAATCCATCCCTAGGTACAGTCTCTGGCTGAGACTGGGCACCACATAGATGGTTATATCACGGGTCCTTCCTCCAAAGGAGATTGGAACTCGAATATAACCGCAAAGTCTCTGCGGAGCCCCGTCAGCAGTATGCACTACAGAGTGCAAAGTGTAGACTGTCACTTCGGGATGATTAGCTAGAAACGCTTCGGCATCTCTTCCCAAACAGCTAACAGTGGCACCACTGTCCAACAAACCAACCACTTCCTCGTTAGCTACGAGGACCTTCGTAAACAGACGAGGATCTGACGAATCCGAGATGAAGGCAGAAACAATTTTCTGCAAACATTGTCGCTTCTCCTTAGCTCGTACTCTAATTTGGGGAGGGGTGCGCTTGGAAGTGAGGGAGTCCACGAAAGGTGGCTCCGAAAATATGCGCGAACGAGTGGAGATATATCTCTTCCAACGGGAAAGGAACGAAAGTTTAACCTCCTCTGAGGGAAAAACAGGAAGAGCATCAGTGGACGTAAAGTCGCTGATGGTAGTCATATCAGGGGTAGTTAAGGTATAAACAGGGACAACGGGCGAGCTTAGCTCGGGCGCGGACTCCCGTACTGTCTCACACCCCGGCTCCGGTTTCCCTGGCAGGTGGGGCACACTGGCGTGACGACTCCTGGCTTGCCACACTTGTAGCAAAACAGGCCACGAGTTTCAGACGGGCAGTCCATAAATGGATGACCCAGTTGTTGACAATTCCAACATCGGAGCGGTCGTGGATTACTCTGGTTCTGACGCGGCGCCGTCACTTCGTCTATCTCTGGGGCAGTCATGTCCGTTGTTACGGGGTTCGTCGAGTAATTAACCTCATGAACTTGTCGGTCGGGTCTACGTTCCAATCGCTTTTGTGTTTGCCAGCGTTCGACTTTAATACAAGTCTCACGCAACTGTGGCATGCTGGTGAAGCTGTGACCGATTACGGCTGACCCCAAGGCAAAATTTAGGTTTCGGATTACTATCCCGATCAGACTTGTTTCCGACATGGGATTATCCATGCGGTTGTGCAGGGATAACATCTGAGCAGTGAAATCATCGAAAGACAGACTGTGTTGTTTACAATCCATCATTTGCAATATTAGTTCCTCATCCGACTCGCGACTTCGGCAATAGCGAATGAACTGGGCTTTAACTGTTTCCCAGTCAGGATCTAAAAATTTGCGCCGAAACTGCGACCAGTACCAGTCGGTGGCTCGCCCAGACAACAAGGAAGAAAAATGTCGGCAGACTTCTGATTGCTGGACTCCATCATCGCGAGCCTTCAGCTCCACCCGGAACAGAAACTCCTCCGCCGACAACATTTTGTCCTCGCCGGAGAACTTTAGGTTCCAGAAGGTAACTGGAGACTTGCGATGCTGGGTCCCAGGCCAAACATCTAGCCTGCCCGCCGCAGGTGTGGAAGCCTCCGGGGTGGACTGCTGATCCCGGGGTACCCCAGGGTTCATAATGACCTCAGCAGGTCGCTGCTGCATTAGCAGGGTATCTAAAACCTGCCTCAACTGGGCAACTTGCTCCTCCAGCGAAGGAGTAGGATTGGGGAAGATTGGTGAGTCACCCTGGCCGGCTTCGGTTCCGTTAGGGAGATTGCCTCCACCAGAAGTGGCACCTGCAGTCCTTCCACTTCTGAGCTCCATAGTCTAATCCCCGGATATAATCACAACCCACTCAGACTATACTAGATCTCGAGCAACAAGGACGTACCCAAAAGTTAAATAACAAGGAGTATGAAAAATTATTGCCCACAACAAGAGTAATCCCGAACACGAACTCGCGGTTCTAATCGCAAACAGTTTATGCCAGTAAATATCTACAATAGTAGCTACCAACGGTATACGTTCTTCTACCCAACAAGCACGGAAGGTTCGAAGAAGGAAAGGGAAAAAAAATTCGTGTGAAAATAAATTCAAATAGAACCGCCAATCAAATCAACAGCAATTCGTATAAGAACAAGTGCCTACTAACAAATCAATTAAATAATGAGAGTATGTGAGTGTACCTCAAAGAAAACACAGCCCACGCTGATTAGTGAATAGCGATAAAACAGCAAAAGTGTATTAGTACCTATATATGGTAGTGTAGGTGAGTTGATTATGTGCTTTAATTCAATATAAGCGAGGAATGGTTGAGACGGGATAACATTTCCCCTCAGGGCTCCCGCATGTCGATGGCCTCGATGCCAGCTGGTGAAAACTATGAAGCATAGTCATCACCAAGTGTCATCCAGGTCGCCGACCCAGCTTCAGGTAAACCCGGAAGAAGGACGGAAACAAAACTCAAAGTCGCATCGCCACGAAAGGGAAACTTCTTCAAAAATAAAAAAATTTTGGGGGATCCGCTGTTCAACCACAACTGAGCTACCTTTCGGAAAATCAATCAGTTGGGAGGAACAGACAAGAAAAAAAATGGACGCAGGACATAAACAAAAAAATAGAATTTCAAAAGCTGGATGGACCATCAGAAGGAACAAGGGGCGCAGTGGCAGGCGGTAACACGCCTGTTACCAGAGACGGTTAAGCCCTTGTACCAACGTCAACTTCCACCAGGAAAAATAATTCGAAGATCCTGTTCCAAGACCGACGCAGTGGCAGGCGGTAGCACGCCTGATACCAGAGTCGCCGACCCCGGAAACAGGACAAGGATGAACCACTACTACACCTGCACGCATAGCCAAGCGAACACCGCTTGTTAGCAAGCCGTGCAGGTCAGCATGGCTCGAAGCTACTCCAAAACGAAGAAGTTACCGCATGAGAAAAAGGGTAGGCCTAAAAGCGAAGACAAATAAAAATTCACACCGAATTTAGACAAGGATGCTGAAAAAAAATTCGAAAAAATAGACAAGTGCTAAGGCCTCGCGGTACTACCTTAGCCCACAGCGAGCGCTTGATAAATGTGGTGAACCATAAACGAAAAAATCAAACATTGTCCGTGAAGGCACAAGTGGTATTAAACCAAAAAAATTTAAACTTCAGGGTCCGTGTAGGACAGTCAACGGGCTTTAAAAGCTACGTTGGGCGCCATTTATGTAATAGCATAATGGCGCGACCATTTATTGGGCGCCACTTATGCGAGGTGTCACCCCTGAGCCATAAGCCCTGAAGAGAATGGCCAAGGAGCCAACACCATACATAAGAAATACAACGAATATCCGGAACTCCTACGCCGGCCACACGGAGTTATCTAGCTCGCCGGAGGGGTCGTGGGGTGTGTGGCCGGGGCTTACCGAGGCTGGTTCACCACTTACCTGTACTGGGGCAACTTTGACCTTCGCCCATCGTTCTCCGGTCGTCGCCTGAGCCGCGTCAAACCCTGAAAAGAAACGATCCCCCCTCAACCATTCCACAAACAAAAAATCTAACGCATGGACATTCTATTATTTATAAACATTTAATTGTCCCAAACAAACAATACAATGAACAATCATCAACCATAACATTTATTATTTATCCTTGTCAGCTATGAATTTAACCGATCAATACAGAAATTAGAATAACCGATTACGGCTGACCCCAAGGCAAAATTTAGGTTTCGGATTACTATCCCGATCAGACTTGTTTCCGACATGGGATTATCCATGCGGTTGTGCAGGGATAACATCTGAGCAGTGAAATCATCGAAAGACCGATTGTGTTGTTTACAATCCATCATTTGCAATATTAGTTCCTCATCCGACTCGCGACTTCGGAAATAGCGAATGAACTGGGCTTTAACTGTTTCCCAGTCAGGATCTAAAAATTTGCGCCGAAACTGCGACCAGTACCAGTCGGTGGCTCGCCCAGACAACAAGGAAGAAAAATGTCGGCAGACTTCTGATTGCTGGACTCCATCATCGCGAGCCTTCAGCTCCACCCGGAACAGAAACTCCTCCGCCGACAACATTTTGTCCTCGCCGGAGAACTTTAGGTTCCAGAAGGTAACTGGAGACTTGCGATGCTGGGTCCCAGGCCAAACATCTAGCCTGCCCGCCGCAGGTGTGGAAGCCTCCGGGGTGGACTGCTGATCCCGGGGTACCCCAGGGTTCATAAGGACCTCAGCAGGTCGCTGCTGCATTAGCAGGGTATCTAAAACCTGCCTCAACTGGGCAACTTGCTCCTCCAGTGAAGGAGTAGGATTGGGGAAGATTGGTGAGTCACCCTGGCCGGCTTCGGTTCCGTTAGGGAGATTGCCTCCACCAGAAGTGGCACCTGCAGTCCTTCCACTTCTGAGCTCCATAGTCTAATCCCAGGATATAATCACAACCCACTCAGACTATACTCGATCTCGAGCAACAAGGAAGTACCCAAAAATTAGATAACAAGGAATATGAAAAATTATTGCCCACAACAAGAGTAATCCCGAACACGAACTCGCGGTTCTACTCGCAAACAGTTTATGCCAATAAATATCTACAATAGTAGCTACCAACGGTATACGTTCTTCTACCCAACAAGCACAGAAGGTTCGAAGAAGGAAAGGGAAAAAAAAATTCGTGTGAAAATAAATTCAAATAGAACAGCCAATCAAATCAACAGCAATTCGTATAACAACAAGTGCCTACTAACAAATCAATTAAATATTGAGAGTATGTGAGTGTACCTCAAAGAAAACACAGCCCACGCTGATTAGTGAATAGCGATAAAACAGCAAAAGTGTATTAGTACCTATATATGGTAGTGTAGGTGAGTTGATTATGTGCTTTAATTCAATATAAGCGAGGAATGGTTGAGACGGATAACATTTCCCCTCAGGGCCCCCGCCTGTCGATGGCCTCGATGCCAGTTGGTGAAAACTATGAAGCATAGTCATCACCAAGTGTCATCCAGGTCGCCAACCCAGCTTCAGGTAAACCCGGAAGAAGGACGGAAACAAAACTCAAAGTCGCATCGCCACGAAAGGGAAACTTCTTCAAAAATAAAAAAAATTTGGGGCATCCGCTGTTCAACCACAACTGAGCTACCTTTCGGAAAATCAATCAGTTGAGATGAACAGACGCGAAAAAAAAATGGACGCAGGACATAAACAAAAAATAGAATTTCAAAAGCTGGATGGACCATCAGAAGGAACAAGGGGCGCAGTGGCAGGCGGTAACACGCCTGTTACCAGAGACGGTTAAGCCCTTGCACCAACTTCAACATCCACCAGGAAAATTAAAGAAGATCCTGTTCAAAGACCGACGCAGTGGCAGGCGGTATCACGCCTGATACCAGAGTCGCCGACCCTAGAAACAGGACAAGGATGAACCACTACTACACCTGCACGCATAGCCAAGCGAACACCGCTTGTTAGCAAGCCGTGCAGGTCAGCATGGCTCGAAGCTACTCCAAAACGAAGAAGTTACCGCTGAATAGAACGGGTAGGCCTAAAAGCGAAGACAAATAAAAATTCACATAGAATTTGGACAAGCGCTGAAAAAAAAATTCGGCAAAACAGACAAAGGCTAAGGCCTCGCGGTACTACCTTAGCCCACAGCGAGCGCTTGGTAAAAGTGGTGAACCATAAACAAAAAAATCAAATGTTGTCCGTGAAGGCACAAGTGGTACTAAACCAAAAAAATTTAAACTTCAAGGTCCGTGTAGGACAGTCAACGGGCTTTAAAAGCTTCGACCATTTATTGGGCGCCACTTATGCGAGGTGTCACCCCTGAGCCATAAGCCCTGAAGAGAATGGCCAAGGAGCCAACACCATACATAAGAAATACAACGAAAATCCGGAACTCCTACGCCGGCCACACGGAGTTATCTAGCTCGCCGGAGGGGTCGTGGGGTGTGTGGCCGGGGCTTACCGAGGCTGGTTCACCACTTACCTGTACTGGGGCAACTTTGACCTTCGCCCATCGTTCTCCGGTCGTCGCCTGAGCCGCGTCAAACCCTGAAAAGAAATGATCCCCCCTCAACCATTCCACAAACAAAAAATCTAACGCCTGGACATTCTATTATTTATAAACATTTAATTGTCCCAAACAAACAATACAATGAACAATCATCAACCATAACATTTATTATTTATCCTTGTCAGCTATGAATTTAACCGATCAAACTCGACTAAATTAAGGTTTCATTATTACAGGTACCTATGTATGAAGCTCAAGATAAAAAAAGGAAAACGCGCAGTACTGGCCAATACTCCTCGTCTTGTACAAATGTTATTTCATTCAACAGAAACTCTTAGGGGAAGAACAAATTTATTTCCCGTTCGCAACAAGGAACAACATGTTTCCAACAAGGAACACAATAAATGCTCAAACAATTATAATTACGATTTACGTTAGTATTATTTACCTTTAAAATTATTATTAGTAATGAATCAAATAATGTACTATAAATGTTAATATTCGGATATTAAAAGTATGTAATAAAATTACTACCACCAAAATTAAAACGACTACACAATAAACAATGTACCATAGTTAAAACATAACACATCTGGAGTCCCACATCTGACGTCCCTCACTGAAGATTGCACCGCCAGGTATTTTTATTGCGCTGAATAGCCTTTCAATCTTGTCCAATCAATAGCGACTAACCACAACACAATTTAAACAATTTTCTGTTTAAATAAAACCAGTCACTTAGAGTCCATAGCTATGAACTGTCAATTTAATAATTTGGTACTTCGTTCTAGTTATGAAGCTCAAAATTGTTTCTGGGGGTTGTTCAGCAGGCCAAAACCCCAATTTACTACTAACTTTCTAATCTTGTTTTCCCAATATTAGGGTGATTTACCAAAATCTCAAATTTAAATCACAATGCACAAATACCTTAATCTCTCTTCTCTTCTTGAGTGCGCCAATATAATTACCAATATTAATTACCAATATCGACCTTCCTACAGGAACTTTCATCCGTGTGCCAATACAAGTATGTTACGTTGTGGATTCACCAGCCAACTTCCATTCCAGGGCCTCACCTATTACGCTCCCATCAGGTAGGTTGCCAAATTGTCTTCAAATGGGACTAATTAGCGATGAAGTTCGTTGCTTATTAGTTGAGGAAATATTCATATCTCATGGACACCAATCGATTCTTTTTTCTCTGCTCCCTTCTACCAGCAAAATCAACGTATTTTCACTAATCACGAATTATCGTCGCGATGGTTTATATTTAACATAAAGGGATGATATTTATCTTTATCATACTACCACGAATTTGCACTTTATTCGGTATAGTTTATCCAAAATAGTTTTAGCAATACAGCACCAAAGATTACAGGAAAGACAAGTCTTATATTTTCGCCACCAATTATCTACACAGACCTCCTATTTACTTCACTATCTTTTCGGAACTCCATCTTCCTTCCCAAAAAAAACTCATTCCCGTTCAATTATTTTTTTCTCCCTCGCCTACTCTTTGTTTTCTTTTTTTCAAATTTCCTTTTCCTCCAAAGTAATTCACAGTAAATTTCCCCTTGCCTACAGGGTGATTCCCAAACTAAATTCCCCAATTAAAATAAATTTCCCAACCGACCGTTACATACCCTCGGGTCCACAAGGCCGACTCGCGAGGCAGTGAGGAGCCGAAAAAAACGGACGGTTTTTTATGCCTTAGGTCTAATATCTTTGGCGCCAATGTGGGTCTCGACTCACGACCTGAGAGTAAGAGTCTCATGTTCTAGAGAGCTAGCCGGGCATCCGTGAACTAGTTGATAATATCCGAACTGAGTGAAAAGCTAACTACAATTTAGGTTCATGCTTACAACCGTAAGTTGCGATGGCCAGTCTGAAAAATCTCCCGGAGAAATATTTGGAGTTGCGAATACCAGGCGGAAGACAATACCACATTGTCCCCCGACGGATATCAACAAGTCTCCAAACATTTCGTACAAACCCGGGTTGTTATCGCTCCACCGGGCCAGTCTCCAGCAATACCACATTGCCTTTGACTCCCCCCGGTGAAACGATAGTCAAACTGTCTGCTGAGAGATATTCTCCAGACTGACCGAAGAGGAAGGACAGTGTGAGGAGTGTATACAAACCTGTTGACCGTTGGACAGTCTGCAGGTTCTCTCGGAAGAATATCTGGAAGGACAAGGATCCGGCTGAAGGCAATTCCATATTGTCCCCTTCCGGCTCCTCTAATCTTTCAGAAATTCTCGCCCGAACCAGTTTCCCCTCGCACCCTGGAGTCCAACTCACGCAATCCCACATTGCATGGAGTTCCCCAGTAGGACGACAGGCAACTAATTCGCCGAGGGAAACCTACGCCTGACCAAAAATCAAAAGGTGAAGAGGAAACCTTGAGGAAAATCAACGACGTAGGTCCTTGGCGTGATATACCCCTATGCTCTTACCTGCCAAATCCTCCAGCTCGTACAAGCTGGTTCCAATTTTTCTACGTATCCGAGCTTTCAGAAACCGGGGTGCCAATTTGGCACTAAAACGACCCGCTCGGTTACTCACCCAGAAAGTTCTCCGGTAAACCTCATCTCCGGGACGAAAACTGCCCACACGACACCGCAAGTTGTATTGGGTTTTATGTCTGACGTGTGCGGCGGCTAAATTAACAGCAATCCGCTCACGAAGCAGCTGCATTTTATCCGTCAATGGTAGAAAAGCTATGTCACCCTCCTGTAAAACGTTCAGTTTCTTCAGGACTGGATATGCTGATCCGTGCAGGATCATATGGCTACCAAACAGGGCCTGATACGGGGACATGCCGATCGCCTCGTGGTGGGTACTACGAAGAGCACATTCAATGGACGACAGATGTCTATCCCACTCACGATGATCCTCCTTTAAGTACGCCCTAATGGCGGTTAGGATGGATCTATTCACCCGCTCGGAAGCGTTAGGGTGAGGCGAATATACAGCCGTGCGCACATGGTGCACGCCATAGTCGGTCAACAATTTAGCAAACTCTTTGGAGGTGAATTGCCGACCATTGTCGGAGAAGACCGTTTCAGGAACTCCAAAGGTATGAAAGATAGTTTGCTCGAGAAACTTGACGGACACCGCCGTGGTCTCAGCGGACACGGGGTGCAGGAAGACAAACTTGGTGAATGCATCCAATACAACAAATACTGCCGTGTGGCCTTTCTTCGACCTGGGATAAGGACCTAAGAAATCGACGTATAAAAATTGGAACGGCCTCGACGCATCCATGGGGTTTCCCATAGGTGGTTGAAGTACTGAACTGGGGGCTTTGGTGGTTTTGCAGACCTCACACTTGGCGATGAATTCCCGAACTTGTTTTGCCATACCTGGCCAAAAGTACTTGCATCGCAATCGGGCTAGGGTTTTCCCTACTCCACCATGCGAGGCTTGGGGTGGCAAATGAGAAGACTCCACGAGAGAAGCGGTCAATTCCATCGGAATCCACAACTTCCATGTCAGGTCGTCAACAATCGGGTTTCCAGTACGTGGTGAGGTACGCTTGAACACGTACCCATCTTCAACTCGCAGATCTGGTAGCTGCGGTGAGGCTTGCCTGAGGCTATCACCCAGACGAAGATATTCCGGGGACTTGAAAGACGGGGCATTTAAGTCCACGTCGAAGCACAGGGACAATTCGTCAACGCAATCCATGCGTGACAAGGCATCGGGAACCACATTGTGGGTGCCTTTACGGTGTTCGATTGTAAAGTCGAACCCCTGAAGCTTAAGACTCCACCGGGCTAAACGACCGTTAAGCTCCTTCTGGCTCATGAGCCATTTTAGACTTGCATGGTCAGTAATGACCGTGAAAGTCTGTCCCTCAACATACGCTCTAAACTTCTTTATACTCAGCACGGCTGCGTAGCATTCGAGCTCAGTAATGGTGTAGTTCCGTTGTGCTCCGTTCAATTTCTTGGACATATAAGCAATCGGATGTTCTCCTCCCTCCATGTCCTTTTGAAAGAGCACACTACCTACACCAGTCCTGCTGGCATCGCACTGAATATAGAAAGGCTTAGAAAAATCTGGAGTGACTAAAAGAGGAGCTTCCGTCATCAGCTTTTTCAAGGTCTCGAACGCCTGCTGGGCCTCATCAGTCCAACTAAAAGATTTAGACTTCAAACAATCCGTGATTGGAGAAGCCACGCTAGCATAATTGGGTATAAAACGCTGATACCATCCGGTCATTCCCAAAAACCTCCGGGTCTGCTTATGAGACTTCGGAGTCGGGTAGTCCATGATGGCCGTCACCTTGTTAGGATCGGTTTTCAGAGTCCCATCACCAATTATGAAGCCGAGATACTTCACTTCAGTCACGCAAAATTTGCTTTTAGATAAATTGATGGTTAACCCCGCACGACGGAGACAGCTGGCCACTTCGTCCAGAAGCTTTAGGTGGGAGTCAAAGTCAGGTGAAACAATGAGCAGGTCGTCCAGATAAACAAAAACGTTTTCACGTAAATGGCCCGGGATGGCTTTATCCATCAAGCGACACATGCGCTGTGGGGCGTTACATAAGCCGAAAGGCATAACTGTGAACTGGTACAGTGGACGACCAGGGACAGTGAAAGCTGTCCGCTCTCGCGACTTCTTCTCTAAAGGAATTTGCCAGAAGGCGTCCTTCAGGTCTAAGCTCGTGATGAACTTGGTGTCTTGAAGACGACCAAGAAGACCATCAATGTGGGGAAGAGGGTAGGCGTCCTTGACAGTGACACTATTGACCTTGCGAGAGTCAAGGCACAGGCGGACCTTACCTGGTTTACGAACCAACACCACTGGAGAATTCCAGGGACTATTTGATGGCTCAATCACCCCCAGCGACAGCATCCTGTCTAACTCACCATACATCAGCTGTTGTACAGCGGGTGAGACGGGATAATGCCTCTGTTTAATAGGAACTGAGTCACCAGTGTCTATGATGTGTTCCTCCAGGTTAGTCTTTCCCAGTCCGAAGACATCAAAAGAAGGAAATCTGGCCTTGACGCGTTCCAACCGTTCGCATTGCGTGGACGTTAAGTCGTGCATTTTTGCAGACACGGATGGAGCGTTTATCTCGCCGACTATTTGGGGAGCTAGGCCGAAAAGATTCCAAAAATCCATCCCTAGGTACAGTCTCTGGCTGAGACTGGGCACCACATAGATGGTTATAACACGGGTCCTTCCTCCAAAGGAGATTGGAACTCGAATATAACCGCAAAGTCTCTGCGGAGCCCCGTCAGCAGTATGCACTACAGAGCGCAAAGTGCAGACTGTCACTTCGGGATGATTGGCTAGAAACGCTTCGGCATCTCTTCCCAAACAGCTAACAGTGGCACCACTGTCCAACAACCCAACCACTTCCTCGTTAGCTAACAGGACCTTCGTAAACAGCCGAGGATCTGACGAATCAGAGATGAAGGCAGAAACAATTTTCTGCAAACATTGTCGCTTCTCCTTAGCTCGTACTCTAATTTGGGGAGGGGTGCGCTTGGAAGTTAGGGAGTCCACATAAGGTGGCTCTGAGAATATGCGCGAACGAGCGGAGATATATCTCTTCCAACGGGAAAGGAATGACAGCTAAAACTATTTTGGATAAACTATACCGAATAAAGTGCAAATTCGTGGTAGTATGATAAAGATAAATATCATCCCTTTATGTTAAATATAAACCATCGCGACGATAATTCGTGATTAGTGAACATACGTTGATTTTGCTGGGAGAAGGGAGCAGAGAAAAAAGAATCGATTGATGTCCATGAGATATGAATATTTCCTCAACTAATAAGCAACGAACTTCATCGCTAATTAGTCCCATTTGAAGACAATTTGGCAACCTACCTGATGGGAGCGTAATAGGTGAGGCCCTGGAATGGAAGTTGGCTGGTGAATCCACAACGTAACATACTTGTATTGGCACACGGATGAAAGTTCCTGTAGGAAGGTCGATATTGGTAATTAATATTGGTAATTATATTGGCGCACTCAAGAAGAGAAGAGAGATTAAGGTATTTGTGCATTGTGATTTAAATTTGAGATTTTGTAAATCACCCTAATATTGGGAAAACAAGATTAGAAAGTTAGTAGTAAATTGGTGGTTTGGCCTGCTGAACAACCCCCAGAAACAATTTTGAGCTTCATAACTAGAACGAAGTACCAAATTATTAAATTGACAGTTCATAGCTATGGACTCTAAGTGACTGGTTTTATTTAAACAGAAAATTGTTTAAATTGTGTTGTGGTTAGTCGCTATTGATTGGACAAGATTGAAAGGCTATTCAGCGCAAGAAAAATACCTGGCGGTGCAATCTTCAGTGAGGGACGTCAGATGTGGGACTCCAGATGTGTTATGTTTTAACTATGGTACATTGTTTATTGTGTAGTCGTTTTAATTTTGGTGGTAGTAATTTTATTACATACTTTTGATATCCGCATATTAACATTTATAGTACATTATTTGATTCATTACTAATAATAATTTTAAAGGTAAATAATACTAACGTTAATCGTAATTATAATTGTTTGAGCATTTATTGTGTTCCTTGTTGGAAACATGTTGTTCCTTGTTGCTACCGGGAAATAAATTTGTTCTTCCCCTAAGAGTTTCTGTTGAATGAAATAACATTTGTACAAGACGAGGAGTATTGGCCAGTACTGCGCGTTTTCTTTTTTTTGATCTTGAGCTTCATACATAGGTACCTGTAATAATGAAACCTTAATTTAGTTGAGTTTGATCGGTTAAATTCATAGCTGACAAGGATAAATAATAAATGTTATGGTTGATGATTGTTCATTGTATTGTTTGTTTGGGACAATTAAATGTTTATAAATAATAGAATGTCCATGCGTTAGATTTTTTTTTTGTGGAATGGTTGAGGGAGAGATTATTCCTTTTCAGGGTTTGACGCGTCGCAGACGATGATCGGGAAAGGATGATGGCGGAATTCAAGTTACATAGTCACAGGTAAGTGGTGAACCAGCCTCGGTAAGCCCCGGCCACACACCCCACGACCCCTCCGGCGAGCTAGACAACTCCGTGTGGCCGGCGTAGGAGTTCCGGATTTTCTTTTTATTTCTTATGTATGGTGTTGGCTCCTTGGCCATGCTCTTCCGGGCTTGTGGCTAAGGGGGTAACACCTCGCATAAGTGGCGCCCACTATTTAGATCGCGCCATTATGCTGTTACATAAATGGCGCCCAACGAAGCTTTTAAAGCCCGTTGACTGTCCTACACGGACCCTGAAGTTTAAATTTTTTTGGTTTAATACCACTTGTGCCTTCACGGACAATGTTTGATTTTTTCGTCTATGGTTCACCACAATTACCAAGCGCTCGCTGTGGGCTAAGGTAGTACCGCGAGGCCTTAGTCCTTGTCTGTTTTGTCGAATTTTTTTTCAGCATCCTTGTCTAAATTCTATGTGAATTTTTCTTTGTCTTCGCTTTTAGGCCTACCCTTTTTCTCATGCGGTAACTTCTTCGTTTTGGAGTAGCTTCGAGCCATGCTGACCTGCACGGCTTGCTAACAAGCGGTGTTCGCTTGGCTATGCGTGCAGGTGTAGTAGTGGTTCATCCTTGTCCTGTTTCCGGGGTCGGCGACTCTGGTATCAGGCGTGATACCGCCTGCCACTGCGTCGGTCCGTGAACAGGATCCTCTTTTAATTTTTCCTGGTGGAAGTTGAAGTTGGTACAAGGGCTTAACCGTCTCTGGTAACAGGCGTGTTACCGCCTGCCACTGCGCCCCTTGTTCCTTCTGATGGTCCATCCAGCTTTTGAAATTCTATTTTTTTGTTTATGTCCTGCGTCCATTTTTTTTCTCGTCTGTTCATCTCAACTGATTGATTTTCCGAAAGGTAGCTCAGTTGTGGTTGAACAGCGGATGCCCCAAATTTTTTTTATTTTTGAAGAAGTTTCCCTTTCGTGTCGATGCGACTTTGAGTTTTGTTTCCGTCCTTCTTCCGGGTCTACCTGAAGCTGGGTCGGCGACCTGGATGACACTTGGTGATGACTATGCTTCATAGTTTTCACCAACTGCCATCGAGGCCATCGACATGCGGGAGCCCTGAGGGGAAGTGTTATCCCGTCTCAACCATTCCTCGCTTATATTGAATTAAAGCACATAATCAACTCACCTACACTACCATATATAGGTACTAATACACTTTTGCTGTTTTATCGCTATTCACTAATCAGCGTGGGCTGTGTTTTCTTTGAGGTACACTCACATACTCTCAATATTTAATTGATTTGTTAGTAGGCACTTGTTCTTATACGAATTGCGGTTGATTTGATTGGCGGTTCTATTTGAATTTATTTTCACACGAATTTTTTTTTCCCTTTCCTTCTTCGAACCTTCCGTGCTTGTTGGGTGGAAGAACGTATACCGTTGGTAGCTACTATTGTAGATATTTATTGGCATAAACTGTTTGTGAGTACAACCGCGAGTTCGTGTTCGGGATTACTCTTGTTGTGGGCAATAATTTTTCATATTCTTTGTTATCTAATTTTTGGGTACGTCCTTGTTGCTCGAGATCGAGTATAGTCTGAGTGGGTTGTGATTATATCCTGAGATTAGACTATGGAGCTCAGAAGTGGAAGGACTGCAGGTGCCACTTCCGGTGGAGGCAATCTCCCTAACGGAACCGAAGCTGGCCAGGGGGACTCACCAACCTTCCCCAATCCTACTCCTTCGCTGGAGGAGCAAGTTGCCCAGTTGAGGCAGGTTTTAGATACCCTGCTAATGCAGCAGCGACCTGCTGAGGTCATTATGAACCCTGGGGTACCCCGGGATCAGCAGTCCACCCCGGAGGCTTCCACACCTGCGGCGGGCAGGCTAGATGGTTGGCCTGGGACCCAGCATCGCAAGTCTCCAGTTACCTTCTGGAACCTAAAGTTCTCCGGCGAGGACAAAATGTTGTCGGCGGAGGAGTTTCTGTTCCGGGTGGAGCTGAAGGCTCGCGATGATGGAGTCCAGCAATCAGAAGTCTGCCGACATTTTTCTTCCTTGTTGTCTGGGCGAGCCACCGACTGGTACTGGTCGCAGTTTCGGCGCAAATTTTTAGATCCTGACTGGGAAACAGTTAAAGCCCAGTTCATTCGCTATTTCCGAAGTCGCGAGTCGGATGAGGAACTAATATTGCAAATGATGGATTGTAAACAACACAGTCTGTCTTTCGATGATTTCACTGCTCAGATGTTATCCCTGCACAACCGCATGGATAATCCCATGTCGGAAACAAGTCTGATCGGGATAGTAATCCGAAACCTAAATTTTGCCTTGGGGTCAGCCGTAATCGGTCACAGCTTCACCAGCATGCCACAGTTGCGTGAGACTTGTATTAAAGTCGAACGCTGGCAAACACAAAAGCGATTGGAACGTAGACCCGACCGACAAGTTCATGAGGTTAATTACTCGACGAACCCCGTAACAACGGACATGACTGCCCCAGAGATAGACGAAGTGACGGCGCCGCGTCAGAACCAGAGTAATCCACGACCGCTCCGATGTTGGAATTGTCAACAACCGGGTCATCCATTTATGGACTGCCCGTCTGAAACTCGTGGCCTGTTTTGCTACAAGTGTGGCAAGCCAGGAGTCGTCACGCCAGTGTGCCCCACCTGCCAGGGAAACCGGAGCCGGGGTGTGAGACAGTACGGGAGTCCGCGCCCGAGCTAAGCTCGCCCGTTGTCCCTGTTTATACCTTAACTACCCCTGATATGACTACCATCAGCGACTTTACGTCCACTGATGCTCTTCCTGTTTTTCCCTCAGAGGAGGTTAAACTTTCGTTCCTTTCCCGTTGGAAGAGATATATCTCCACTCGTTCGCGCATATTTTCGGAGCCACCTTTCGTGGACTCCCTCACTTCCAAGCGCACCCCTCCCCAAATTAGAGTACGAGCTAAGGAGAAGCGACAATGTTTGCAGAAAATTGTTTCTGCCTTCATCTCGGATTCGTCAGATCCTCGTCTGTTTACGAAGGTCCTCGTAGCTAACGAAGAAGTTGTTGGGTTGTTGGACAGTGGTGCCACTGTTAGCTGTTTGGGAAGAGATGCCGAAGCTTTTCTAGCTAATCATCCCGAAGTGACAGTCTGCACTTTGCACTCTGTAGTGCATACTGCTGACGGGGCTCCGCAGAGACTTTGCGGTTATATTCGAGTTCCGATATCCTTTGGAGGAAGGACCCGTGATATAACCATCTATGTGGTGCCCAGTCTCAGCCAGAGACTGTACCTAGGGATGGATTTTTGGAATCTTTTCGGCCTAGCTCCCCAAATAGTCGGCGAGATAAACGCTCCATCCGTGTCTGCAAAAATGCACGACTTAACGTCTACGCAATGCGAACGGTTGGAAAGCGTCAAGGCCAGATTTCCCTCTTTTGATGTCTTCGGACTGGGAAAGACTAACCTGGAGGAACACATCATTGACACTGGTGACTCAGTTCCTATCAAACAGAGGCATTATCCGGTCTCACCCGCTGTACAACAGCTGATGTATGGTGAGTTGGACAGGATGCTGTCGCTGGGGGTGATTGAGCCATCAAATAGTCCCTGGAATTCTCCAGTGGTGTTGGTTCGTAAACCAGGTAAAGTCCGCCTGTGCCTTGACTCTCGCAAGGTGAACAGTGTCACTATCAAAGACGCCTATCCACTTCCACATATTGATGGTCTTCTTGGTCGTCTTCAAGACACCAAGTTCATCACGAGCTTAGACCTGAAGGACGCCTTCTGGCAAATCCCTTTAGAGAAGAAGTCGCGAGAGCGGACAGCTTTCACTGTCCCTGGTCGTCCACTGTACCAGTTTACAGTAATGCCTTTCGGCTTATGTAACGCCCCACAGCGCATGTGTCGCTTGATGGATAAAGCCATCCCGGGCCATTTACGTGAAAACGTTTTTGTTTATCTGGACGATCTGCTCATTGTTTCACCTGACTTTGACTCCCACCTAAAGCTTCTGGACGAAGTCGCCAGCTGTCTCCGTCGTGCTGGGTTAACCATCAATTTATCTAAAAGCAAATTTTGCGTGACTGAAGTCAAGTATCTCGGCTTCATAATTGGTGATGGGACTCTGAAAACCGATCCTAACAAGGTGACGGCCATCATGGACTTCCCGACTCCGAAGTCTCATAAGCAGACCCGGAGGTTTTTGGGAATGACCGGATGGTATCAGCGTTTCATTCCCAATTATGCTAGCGTGGCTTCTCCAATCACGGATTGTTTGAAGTCTAAATCTTTTAGTTGGAATGATGAGGCCCAGCAGGCGTTCGAGACCTTGAAAAAGCTGATGACGGAAGCTCCTCTTTTAGTCACTCCAGATTTTTCTAAGCCTTTCTATATTCAGTGCGATGCCAGCAGGACTGGTGTAGGTAGTGTGCTCTTTCAAAAGGACATGGATGGAGGAGAACATCCGATTGCTTATATGTCCAAGAAATTGAACGGGGCACAACGGAACTACACCATTACTGAGCTCGAATGCTATGCAGCCGTGCTGAGTATAAAGAAGTTTAGAGCATATGTTGAGGGACAGACTTTCACGGTCATTACTGACCATGCAAGTCTAAAATGGCTCATGGGCCAGAAGGAGCTTAACGGTCGTTTAGCCCGGTGGAGTCTTAAGCTTCAGGGGTTCGAACATCGTAAAGGCACCCACAATGTGGTTCCCGATGCCTTGTCACGCATGGATTGCGTTGACGAATTGTCCTTGTGTTTCGACGTGGACTTAAATGCCCCGTCTTTCAAGTCCCCGGAATATCTTCGTCTGGGTGATAGCCTCAGGCAAGCCTCACCGCAGCTACCAGACCTGCGAGTTGAAGATGGGTACGTTTTCAAGCGTACATCACCACGTACTGGAAACCCGATTGTTGACGACCTGACATGGAAGTTGTGGATTCCGATGGAATTGACCGCTTCTCTCGTGGAGTCTTCTCATTCGCCACCCCAAGCCTCGCATGGTGGAGTAGGGAAAACCCTAGCCCGATTGCGATGCAAGTACTTTTGGCCAGGTATGGCAAAACAAGTTCGGGAATTCATCGCCAAGTGTGAGGTCTGCAAAACCACCAAAGCCCCCAGTTCAGTACTTCGACCACCTATGGGAAACCCCATGGATGCGTCGAGGCCGTTCCAATTTTTATACGTCGATTTCTTAGGTCCTTATCCCAGGTCGAAGAAAGGCCACACGGCAGTATTCGTTGTATTGGATGCTTTCACTAAGTTTGTCTTCCTGCACCCCGTGCCCGCTGAGACCACGGCGGTGGCCGTCAAGTTTCTCGAGCAAACTATCTTTCATACCTTTGGAGTTCCGGAAACGGTCTTCTCCGACAATGGTCGGCAATTCACCTCCAAAGAGTTTGCTAAATTGTTGACCGACTATGGCGTGCACCATGTGCGCACGGCTGTATATTCGCCTCACCCTAACGCTTCCGAGCGGGTGAATAGATCCATCCTAACCGCCATTAGGGCGTACTTAAAGGAGGATCATCGTGAGTGGGATAGACATCTGTCGTCCATAGAATGTGCTCTTCGTAGTACCCACCACGAGGCGATCGGCATGTCCCCGTATCAGGCCCTGTTTGGTAGCCATATGATCCTGCACGGATCAGCATATCCAGTCCTGAAGAAACTGAACGTTTTACAGGAGGGTGACATAGCTTTTCTACCATTGACGGATAAAATGCAGCTGCTTCGTGAGCGGATTGCTGTTAATTTAGCCGCCGCACACGTCAGACATAAAACCCAATACAACGTGCGGTGTCGTGTGGGCAGTTTTCGTCCCGGAGATGAGGTTTACCGGAGAACTTTCTGGGTGAGTAACCGAGCGGGTCGTTTTAGTGCCAAATTGGCACCCCGGTTTCTGAAAGCTCGGATACGTAGAAAAATTGGAACCAGCTTGTACGAGCTGGAGGATTTGGCAGGTAAGAGTATAGGGGTATATCACGCCAAGGACCTACGTCGTTGATTTTCCTCAAGGGGTCCTCTTCACCTTTCGATTTTTGGTCAGGCGTAGGTTTCCCTCGGCGAATTAGTTGCCTGTCGTCCTACTGGGGAACTCCATGCAATGTGGGATTGCGTGAGTTGGACTCCAGGGTGCGAGGGGAAACTGGTTCGGGCGAGAATTTCTGAAAGATTAGAGGAGCCGGAAGGGGACAATATGGAATTGCCTTCAGCCGGATCCTTGTCCTTCCAGATATTCTTCCGAGAGAACCTGCAGACTGTCCAATGGTCAACAGGTTTGTATACACTCCTCACACTGTCCTTCCTCTTCGGTCAGTCTGGAGAATATCTCTCAGCAGACAGTTTGACTATCGTTTCACCGGGGGGAGTCAAAGGCAATGTGGTATTGCTGGAGCCTGGCCCGGTGGAGCGATAACAACCCGGGTTTGTACGAAATGTTTGGAGACTTGTTGATATCCGTCGGGGGACAATGTGGTATTGTCTTCCGCCTGGTATTCGCAACTCCAAATATTTCTCCGAGAGATTTTTCAGACTGGCCATCGCAACTTACGGTTGTAAGCATGAACCTAAATTATAGTTAGCTTTTCACTCAGTTCGGATATTATCAACTAGTTCACGGATGCCCGGCTAGCTCTCTAGAACATGAGACTCTTATTCTCAGGTCGTGAGTCGAGACCCACATTGGCGCCAAAGATATTAGACCTATGGCCTAAAAACCGTCCGTTTTTTTTCGGCTCCTCACTGCCTCGCGAGTCGGCCTTGTGGACCCGAGGGTATGTAACGGTCGGTTGGGAAATTTATTTTAATTGGGGAATTTAGTTTGGGAATCACCCTGTAGGCAAGGGGAAATTTACTGTGAATTACTTTGGAGGAAAAGGAAATTTGAAAAAAAGAAAACAAAGAGTAGGCGAGGGAGAAAAAAAGAATTGAACGAGAATGAGTTTTTGGGAAGGAAGATGGAGTTCCGAAAAGATAGTGAAGTAAATAGGACGTCTGTGTAGATAATTGGTGGCGAAAATATAAGACTTGTTTTTCCTGTAATCTTTGGTGCTGTATTGCTAAAACTATTTTGGATAAACTATACCGAATAAAGTGCAAATTCGTGGTAGTATGATAAAGATAAATATCATCCCTTTATGTTAAATATAAACCATCGCGACGATAATTCGTGATTAGTGAACATACGTTGATTTTGCTGGGAGAAGGGAGCAGAGAAAAAAGAATCGATTGATGTCCATGAGATATGAATATTTCCTCAACTAATAAGCAACGAACTTCATCGCTAATTAGTCCCATTTGAAGACAATTTGGCAACCTACCTGATGGGAGCGTAATAGGTGAGGCCCTGGAATGGAAGTTGGCTGGTGAATCCACAACGTAACATACTTGTATTGGCACACGGATGAAAGTTCCTGTAGGAAGGTCGATATTGGTAATTAATATTGGTAATTATATTGGCGCACTCAAGAAGAGAAGAGAGATTAAGGTATTTGTGCATTGTGATTTAAATTTGAGATTTTGTAAATCACCCTAATATTGGGAAAACAAGATTAGAAAGTTAGTAGTAAATTGGTGGTTTGGCCTGCTGAACAACCCCCAGAAACAATTTTGAGCTTCATAACTAGAACGAAGTACCAAATTATTAAATTGACAGTTCATAGCTATGGACTCTAAGTGACTGGTTTTATTTAAACAGAAAATTGTTTAAATTGTGTTGTGGTTAGTCGCTATTGATTGGACAAGATTGAAAGGCTATTCAGCGCAAGAAAAATACCTGGCGGTGCAATCTTCAGTGAGGGACGTCAGATGTGGGACTCCAGATGTGTTATGTTTTAACTATGGTACATTGTTTATTGTGTAGTCGTTTTAATTTTGGTGGTAGTAATTTTATTACATACTTTTGATATCCGCATATTAACATTTATAGTACATTATTTGATTCATTACTAATAATAATTTTAAAGGTAAATAATACTAACGTTAATCGTAATTATAATTGTTTGAGCATTTATTGTGTTCCTTGTTGGAAACATGTTGTTCCTTGTTGCTACCGGGAAATAAATTTGTTCTTCCCCTAAGAGTTTCTGTTGAATGAAATAACATTTGTACAAGACGAGGAGTATTGGCCAGTACTGCGCGTTTTCTTTTTTTTGATCTTGAGCTTCATACATAGGTACCTGTAATAATGAAACCTTAATTTAGTTGAGTTTGATCGGTTAAATTCATAGCTGACAAGGATAAATAATAAATGTTATGGTTGATGATTGTTCATTGTATTGTTTGTTTGGGACAATTAAATGTTTATAAATAATAGAATGTCCATGCGTTAGATTTTTTTTTTGTGGAATGGTTGAGGGAGAGATTATTCCTTTTCAGGGTTTGACGCGTCGCAGACGATGATCGGGAAAGGATGATGGCGGAATTCAAGTTACATAGTCACAGGTAAGTGGTGAACCAGCCTCGGTAAGCCCCGGCCACACACCCCACGACCCCTCCGGCGAGCTAGACAACTCCGTGTGGCCGGCGTAGGAGTTCCGGATTTTCTTTTTATTTCTTATGTATGGTGTTGGCTCCTTGGCCATGCTCTTCCGGGCTTGTGGCTAAGGGGGTAACACCTCGCATAAGTGGCGCCCACTATTTAGATCGCGCCATTATGCTGTTACATAAATACGAAAATCCGGAACTCCTACGCCGGCCACACGGAGTTATCTAGCTCGCCGGAGGGGTCGTGGGGTGTGTGGCCGGGGCTTACCGAGGCTGGTTCACCACTTACCTGTACTGGGGCAACTTTGACCTTCGCCCATCGTTCTCCGGTCGTCGCCTGAGCCGCGTCAAACCCTGAAAAGAAACGATCCCCCCTCAACCATTCCACAAACAAAAAATCTAACGCATGGACATTCTATTATTTATAAACATTTAATTGTCCCAAACAAACAATACAATGAACAATCATCAACCATAACATTTATTATTTATCCTTGTCAGCTATGAATTTAACCGATCAAACTCAACTAAATTAAGGTTTCATTATTACAGGTACCTATGTATGAAGCTCAAGATAAAAAAAGGAAAACGCGCAGTACTGGCCAATACTCCTCGTCTTGTACAAATGTTATTTCATTCAACAGAAACTCTTAGGGGAAGAACAAATTTATTTCCCGTTCGCAACAAGGAACAACATGTTTCCAACAAGGAACACAATAAATGCTCAAACAATTATAATTACGATTTACGTTAGTATTATTTACCTTTAAAATTATTATTAGTAATGAATCAAATAATGTACTATAAATGTTAATATTCGAATATTAAAAGTATGTAATAAAATTACTACCACCAAAATTAAAACGACTACACAATAAACAATGTACCATAGTTAAAACATAACACATCTGGAGTCCCACATCTGACGTCCCTCACTGAAGATTGCACCGCCAGGTATTTTTATTGCGCTGAATAGCCTTTCAATCTTGTCCAATCAATAGCGACTAACCACAACACAAGTTAAACAATTTTCTGTTTAAATAAAACCAGTCACTTAGAGTCCATAGCTATGAACTGTCAATTTAATAATTTGGTACTTCGTTCTAGTTATGAAGCTCAAAATTGTTTCTGGGGGTTGTTCAGCAGGCCAAACCACCAATTTACTACTAACTTTCTAATCTTGTTTTCCCAATATTAGGGTGATTTACAAAATCTCAAATTTAAATCACAATGCACAAATACCTTAATCTCTCTTCTCTTCTTGAGTGCGCCAATATAATTACCAATATTAATTACCAATATCGACCTTCCTACAGGAACTTTCATCCGTGTGCCAATACAAGTATGTTACGTTGTGGATTCACCAGCCAACTTCCATTCCAGGGCCTCACCTATTACGCTCCCATCAGGTAGGTTGCCAAATTGTCTTCAAATGGGACTAATTAGCGATGAAGTTCGTTGCTTATTAGTTGAGGAAATATTCATATCTCATGGACACCAATCGATTCTTTTTTCTCTGCTCCCTTCTACCAGCAAAATCAACGTATTTTCACTAATCACGAATTATCGTCGCGATGGTTTATATTTAACATAAAGGGATGATATTTATCTTTATCATACTACCACGAATTTGCACTTTATTCGGTATAGTTTATCCAAAATAGTTTTAGCAATACAGCACCAAAGATTACAGGAAAAACAAGTCTTATATTTTCGCCACCAATTATCTACACAGACGTCCTATTTACTTCACTATCTTTTCGGAACCCTATCCTCCTTCCCAAAAAAAACTCATTTTTCCGTTCAATTATTTTTTCTCCCTCGCCTACTCTTTGTTTTCTTTTTTTCAAATTTCCTTTTCCTCCAAAGTAATTCACAGTAAATTTCCCCTTGCCTACAGGGTGATTCCCAAACTAAATTCCCCAATTAAAATAAATTTCCCAACCGACCGTTACATACCCTCGGGTCCACAAGGCCGACTCGCGAGGCAGTGAGGAGCCGAAAAAAACGGACGGTTTTTAGGCCATAGGTCTAATATCTTTGGCGCCAATGTGGGTCTCGACTCACGACCTGAGAATAAGAGTCTCATGTTCTAGAGAGCTAGCCGGGCATCCGTGAACTAGTTGATAATATCCGAACTGAGTGAAAAGCTAACTATAATTTAGGTTCATGCTTACAACCGTAAGTTGCGATGGCCAGTCTGAAAAATCTCCCGGAGAAATATTTGGAGTTGCGAATACCAGGCGGAAGACAATACCACATTGTCCCCCGACGGATATCAACAAGTCTCCAAACATTTCGTACAAACCCGGGTTGCTCTCGCTCCACCGGGCCAGTCTCCAGCAATACCACATTGCCTTTGACTCCCCCCGGTGAAACGATCGTCAAACTGTCTGCTGAGAGATTTTCTCCAGACTGACCGAAGAGGAAGGACAGTGTGAGGAGTGTATACAAACCTGTTGACCGTTGGACAGTCTGCAGGTTCTCTCGGAAGAATATCTGGAAGGACAAGGATCCGGCTGAAGGCAATTCCATATTGTCCCCTTCCGGTTCCTCTAATCTTTCAGAAATTCTCGCCTGAACCAGTTTCCCCTCGCACCCTGGAGTCCAACTCACGCAATCCCACATTGCCTGGAGTTCCCCAGTAGGACGACAGGCAACTAATTCGCCGAGGGAAACCTACGCCTGACCAAAAATCGAAAGGTGAAGAGGACCCCTTGAGGAAAATCAACGACGTAGGTCCTTGGCGTGATCGCCTTCGCTGCATTTTAATTTATAAAATTATATTTCCTGATTACTTTTGACCAAATAACTGTCTTAAAACCACATACATGCATGGAACTGTTGTATTTAATCTGTCTCTAAAATAACGTGTTAAAAAAAGGTGACGCCAACAAAACGATAATGAGACATGCCTTAGTTGACTTCTTCCCCGGGCGCCTTAACCGAACGTCGAAGGGTATGTGTACTTATGGCCGTCAAGAACAACTCGACCCCTCGTAACCTACGACCATTCAGGCCGTCCTGCCTAATTAGCCTCTGCAGCTCGGCCAACAGTAATCTAACTAGAGCTCTAAAGGCACTACCCTTTTCGGGATTCATTGAATCCAGCAGCCCGTATAATTTGGCTCCCATAACGTACAACGCCGGTTCCGCCACGCAACGATAAAAGATACCCTCTATTGCCTGACTTAACACCCATGGATTATTCTTAAAATCGACAAATATAGTTAGGATTCTCGACGCAATGGTATCGAACGATCCCGGAATCTCGCCTAACCTATTCATCACCTCGAATAGATAACTCAAGGCGGTGCCCTCGTCCAGTGAGTGTGACATGACAACCCGTTTAGAATTAGGAATGAATTCCTTCGCAAACGGAGATAGAGTCGAAAATAAATGTGGCCTTCTTAGCACCTTATGCCGGATGGGCAGGCCATAAAAGGTGCGACGGCCCGAGTCGGCCATGGTTATCTACTATAGTAGCAACACCCGCACAAAGAAAGTTCGAAGAAGGAAAAGGAAAACAAATTTGTGTGAAAATAAATTCAAATAGAACCGCCAATCAAATCAACAGCAATTCGTATAAGAACAAGTGCCTACTAACAAATCAATTAAATATTGAGAGTATGTGAGTGTACCTCAAAGAAAACACAGCCCACGCTGATTAGTGAATAGCGATAAAACAGCAAAAGTGTATTAGTACCTATATATGGTAGTGTAGGTGAGTTGATTATGTGCTTTAATTCAATATAAGCGAGGAATGGTTGAGACGGATAACATTTCCCCTCAGGGCCCCCGCATGTCGATGGCCTCGATGCCAGCTGGTGAAAACTATGAAGCATAGTCATCACCAGGTGTCATCCAGGTCGCCGACCCAGCTTCAGGTAAACCCGGAAGAAGGACGGAAACAAAACTCAAAGTCGCATCGCCACGAAAGGGAAACTTCTTCAAAAATAAAAAAAATTTGGGGCATCCGCTGTTCAACCACAACTGAGCTACCTTTCGGAAAATCAATCAGTTGAGATGAACAGACGAAAAAAAAATGGACGCAGGACATAAACAAAAAAATAGAATTTCAAAAGCTGGATGGACCATCAGAAGGAACAAGGGGCGCAGTGGCAGGCGGTAACACGCCTGTTACCAGAGACGGTTAAGCCCTTGCACCAACTTCAACATCCACCAGGAAAATTAAAGAAGATCCTGTTCAAAGACCGACGCAGTGGCAGGCGGTATCACGCCTGATACCAGAGTCGCCGACCCTAGAAACAGGACAGGGATGAACCACTACTACACCTGCACGCATAGCCAAGCGAACACCGCTTGTTAGCAAGCCGTGCAGGTCAGCATGGCTCGAAGCTACTCCAAAAAGAAGAAGTTACCGCATGAGAGAAAGGGTAGGCCTAAAAGCGAAGACAAATAAAAATTCACACCGAATTTAGACAAGGATGCTGAAAAAAAATTCGAAAAAATAGACAAGGGCTAAGGCCTCGCGGTACTACCTTAGCCCACAGCGAGCGCTTGGTAATTGTGGTGAACCCTAGACGAAAAAATCAAACATTGTCCGTGAAGGCACAAGTGGTATTAAACCAAAAAAATTTAAACTTCAGGGTCCGTGTAGGACAGTCAACGGGCTTTAAAAGCCACGTTGGGCGCCATGTAATAGCATAATGGCGCGACCATTTATTGGGCGCCACTTATGCGAGGTGTCACCCCTGAGCCATAAGCCCTGAAGAGAATGGCCAAGGAGCCAACACCATACATAAGAAATACAACGAATATCCGGAACTCCTACGCCGGCCACACGGAGTTATCTAGCTCGCCGGAGGGGTCGTGGGGTGTGTGGCCGGGGCTTACCGAGGCTGGTTCACCACTTACCTGTACTGGGGCAACTTTGACCTTCGCCCATCGTTCTCCGGTCGTCGCCTGAGCCGCGTCAAACCCTGAAAAGAAACGATCCCCCCTCAACCATTCCACAAACAAAAAATCTAACGCATGGACATTCTATTATTTATAAACATTTAATTGTCCCAAACAAACAATACAATGAACAATCATCAACCATAACATTTATTATTTATCCTTGTCAGCTATGAATTTAACCGATCAAACTCAACTAAATTAAGGTTTCATTATTACAGGTACCTATGTATGAAGCTCAAGATAAAAAAAGGAAAACGCGCAGTACTGGCCAATACTCCTCGTCTTGTACAAATGTTATTTCATTCAACAGAAACTCTTAGGGGAAGAACAAATTTATTTCCCGTTCGCAACAAGGAACAACATGTTTCCAACAAGGAACACAATAAATGCTCAAACAATTATAATTACGAGTTACGTTAGTATTATTTACCTTTAAAATTATTATTAGTAATGAATCAAATAATGTACTATAAATGTTAATATTCGAATATTAAAAGTATGTAATAAAATTACTACCACCAAAATTAAAACGACTACACAATAAACAATGTACCATAGTTAAAACATAACACATCTGGAGTCCCACATCTGACGTCCCTCACTGAAGATTGCACCGCCAGGTATTTTTATTGCGCTGAATAGCCTTTCAATCTTGTCCAATCAATAGCGACTAACCACAACACAAGTTAAACAATTTTCTGTTTAAATAAAACCAGTCACTTAGAGTCCATAGCTATGAACTGTCAATTTAATAATTTGGTACTTCGTTCTAGTTATGAAGCTCAAAATTGTTTCTGGGGGTTGTTCAGCAGGCCAAACCACCAATTTACTACTAACTTTCTAATCTTGTTTTCCCAATATTAGGGTGATTTACAAAATCTCAAATTTAAATCACAATGCACAAATACCTTAATCTCTCTTCTCTTCTTGAGTGCGCCAATATAATTACCAATATTAATTACCAATATCGACCTTCCTACAGGAACTTTCATCCGTGTGCCAATACAAGTATGTTACGTTGTGGATTCACCAGCCAACTTCCATTCCAGGGCCTCACCTATTACGCTCCCATCAGGTAGGTTGCCAAATTGTCTTCAAATGGGACTAATTAGCGATGAAGTTCGTTGCTTATTAGTTGAGGAAATATTCATATCTCATGGACACCAATCGATTCTTTTTTCTCTGCTCCCTTCTACCAGCAAAATCAACGTATTTTCACTAATCACGAATTATCGTCGCGATGGTTTATATTTAACATAAAGGGATGATATTTATCTTTATCATACTACCACGAATTTGCACTTTATTCGGTATAGTTTATCCAAAATAGTTTTAGCAATACAGCACCAAAGATTACAGGAAAAACAAGTCTTATATTTTCGCCACCAATTATCTACACAGACGTCCTATTTACTTCACTATCTTTTCGGAACTCCATCTTCCTTCCCAAAAAAAACTCATTCCCGTTCAATTATTTTTTTCTCCCTCGCCTACTCTTTGTTTTCTTTTTTTCAAATTTCCTTTTCCTCCAAAGTAATTCACAGTAAATTTCCCCTTGCCTACAGGGTGATTCCCAAACTAAATTCCCCAATTAAAATAAATTTCCCAACCGACCGTTACATACCCTCGGGTCCACAAGGCCGACTCGCGAGGCAGTGAGGAGCCGAAAAAAACGGACGGTTTTTAGGCCATAGGTCTAATATCTTTGGCGCCAATGTGGGTCTCGACTCACGACCTGAGAATAAGAGTCTCATGTTCTAGAGAGCTAGCCGGGCATCCGTGAACTAGTTGATAATATTCGAACTGAGTGAAAAGCTAACTTTAATTTAGGTTCATGCTTACAACCGTAAGTTGCGATGGCCAGTCTGAAAAATCTCCCGGAGAAATATTTGGAGTTGCGAATACCAGGCGGAAGACAATACCACATTGTCCCCCGACGGATATCAACAAGTCTCCAAACATTTCGTACAAACCCGGGTTGCTCTCGCTCCACCGGGCCAGTCTCCAGCAATACCACATTGCCTTTGACTCCCCCCGGTGAAACGATCGTCAAACTGTCTGCTGAGAGATTTTCTCCAGACTGACCGAAGAGGAAGGACAGTGTGAGGAGTGTATACAAACCTGTTGACCGTTGGACAGTCTGCAGGTTCTCTCGGAAGAATATCTGGAAGGACAAGGATCCGGCTGAAGGCAATTCCATATTGTCCCCTTCCGGTTCCTCTAATCTTTCAGAAATTCTCGCCTGAACCAGTTTCCCCTCGCACCCTGGAGTCCAACTCACGCAATCCCACATTGCATGGAGTTCCCCAGTAGGACGACAGGCAACTAATTCGCCGAGGGAAACCTACGCCTGACCAAAAATCGAAAGGTGAAGAGGACCCCTTGAGGAAAATCAACGACGTAGGTCCTTGGCGTGATCGCCTTCGCTGCATTTTAATTTATAAAATTATATTTCCTGATTACTTTTGACCAAATAACTGTCTTAAAACCACATACATGCATGGAACTGTTGTATTTAATCTGTCTCTAAAATAACGTGTTAAAAAAAGGTGACGCCAACAAAACGATAATGAGACATGCCTTAGTTGACTTCTTCCCCGGGCGCCTTAACCGAACGTCGAAGGGTATGTGTACTTATGGCCGTCAAGAACAACTCGACCCCTCGTAACCTACGACCATTCAGGCCGTCCTGCCTAATTAGCCTCTGCAGCTCGGCCAACAGTAATCTAACTAGAGCTCTAAAGGCACTACCCTTTTCGGGATTCATTGAATCCAGCAGCCCGTATAATTTGGCTCCCATAACGTACAACGCCGGTTCCGCCACGCAACGATAAAAGATACCCTCTATTGCCTGACTTAACACCCATGGATTATTCTTAAAATCGACAAATATAGTTAGGATTCTCGACGCAATGGTATCGAACGATCCCGGAATCTCGCCTAACCTATTCATCACCTCGAATAGATAACTCAAGGCGGTGCCCTCGTCCAGTGAGTGTGACATGACAACCCGTTTAGAATTAGGAATGAATTCCTTCGCAAACGGAGATAGAGTCGAAAATAAATGTGGCCTTCTTAGCACCTTATGCCGGATGGGCAGGCCATAAAAGGTGCGACGGCCCGAGTCGGCCATGGTTATCTACTATAGTAGCAACACCCGCACAAAGAAAGTTCGAAGAAGGAAAAGGAAAACAAATTTGTGTGAAAATAAATTCAAATAGAACCGCCAATCAAATCAACAGCAATTCGTATAAGAACAAGTGCCTACTAACAAATCAATTAAATATTGAGAGTATGTGAGTGTACCTCAAAGAAAACACAGCCCACGCTGATTAGTGAATAGCGATAAAACAGCAAAAGTGTATTAGTACCTATATATGGTAGTGTAGGTGAGTTGATTATGTGCTTTAATTCAATATAAGCGAGGAATGGTTGAGACGGATAACATTTCCCCTCAGGACTCCCGCATGTCGATGGCCTCGATGGCAGCTGGTGAAAACTATGAAGCATAGTCATCACCAGGTGTCATCCAGGTCGCCGACCCAGCTTCAGGTAAACCCGGAAGAAGGACGGAAACAAAACTCAAAGTCGCATCGCCACGAAAGGGAAACTTCTTCAAAAATAAAAAAAATTTGGGGCATCCGCTGTTCAACCACAACTGAGCTACCTTTCGGAAAATCAATCAGTTGAGATGAACAGACGAGAAAAAAAATGGACGCAGGACATAAACAAAAAAATAGAATTTCAAAAGCTGGATGGACCATCAGAAGGAACAAGGGGCGCAGTGGCAGGCGGTAACACGCCTGTTACCAGAGACGGTTAAGCCCTTGCTCCAACTTCAACATCCACCAGGAAAATTAAAGAAGATCCTGTTCAAAGACCGACGCAGTGGCAGGCGGTATCACGCCTGATACCAGAGTCCCCGACCCTAGAAACAGGACAGGGATGAACCACTACTACACCTGCACGCATAGCCAAGCGAACACCGCTTGTTAGCAAGCCGTGCAGGTCAGCATGGCTCGAAGCTACTCCAAAAAGAAGAAGTTACCGCATGAGAGAAAGGGTAGGCCTAAAAGCGAAGACAAATAAAAATTCACATATAATTTGGACAAGGATGCTGAAAAAAAATTCGAAAAAATAGACAAGTGCTAAGGCCTCGCGGTACTACCTTAGCCCACAGCGAGCGCTTGATAAATGTGGTGAACCATAAACGAAAAAATCAAACATTGTCCGTGAAGGCACAAGTGGTATTAAACCAAAAAAATTTAAACTTCAGGGTCCGTGTAGGACAGTCAACGGGCTTTAAAAGCTACGTTGGGCGCCATTTATGTAATAGCATAATGGCGCGACCATTTATTGGGCGCCACTTATGCGAGGTGTCACCCCTGAGCCATAAGCCCTGAAGAGAATGGCCAAGGAGCCAACACCATACATAAGAAATACAACGAATATCCGGAACTCCTACGCCGGCCACACGGAGTTATCTAGCTCGCCGGAGGGGTCGTGGGGTGTGTGGCCGGGGCTTACCGAGGCTGGTTCACCACTTACCTGTACTGGGGCAACTTTGACCTTCGCCCATCGTTCTCCGGTCGTCGCCTGAGCCGCGTCAAACCCTGAAAAGAAACGATCCCCCCTCAACCATTCCACAAACAAAAAATCTAACGCATGGACATTCTATTATTTATAAACATTTAATTGTCCCAAACAAACAATACAATGAACAATCATCAACCATAACATTTATTATTTATCCTTGTCAGCTATGAATTTAACCGATCAAACTCAACTAAATTAAGGTTTCATTATTACAGGTACCTATGTATGAAGCTCAAGATAAAAAAAGGAAAACGCGCAGTACTGGCCAATACTCCTCGTCTTGTACAAATGTTATTTCATTCAACAGAAACTCTTAGGGGAAGAACAAATTTATTTCCCGTTCGCAACAAGGAACAACATGTTTCCAACAAGGAACACAATAAATGCTCAAACAATTATAATTACGAGTTACGTTAGTATTATTTACCTTTAAAATTATTATTAGTAATGAATCAAATAATGTACTATAAATGTTAATATTCGAATATTAAAAGTATGTAATAAAATTACTACCACCAAAATTAAAACGACTACACAATAAACAATGTACCATAGTTAAAACATAACACATCTGGAGTCCCACATCTGACGTCCCTCACTGAAGATTGCACCGCCAGGTATTTTTATTGCGCTGAATAGCCTTTCAATCTTGTCCAATCAATAGCGACTAACCACAACACAAGTTAAACAATTTTCTGTTTAAATAAAACCAGTCACTTAGAGTCCATAGCTATGAACTGTCAATTTAATAATTTGGTACTTCGTTCTAGTTATGAAGCTCAAAATTGTTTCTGGGGGTTGTTCAGCAGGCCAAACCACCAATTTACTACTAACTTTCTAATCTTGTTTTCCCAATATTAGGGTGATTTACAAAATCTCAAATTTAAATCACAATGCACAAATACCTTAATCTCTCTTCTCTTCTTGAGTGCGCCAATATAATTACCAATATTAATTACCAATATCGACCTTCCTACAGGAACTTTCATCCGTGTGCCAATACAAGTATGTTACGTTGTGGATTCACCAGCCAACTTCCATTCCAGGGCCTCACCTATTACGCTCCCATCAGGTAGGTTGCCAAATTGTCTTCAAATGGGACTAATTAGCGATGAAGTTCGTTGCTTATTAGTTGAGGAAATATTCATATCTCATGGACACCAATCGATTCTTTTTTCTCTGCTCCCTTCTACCAGCAAAATCAACGTATTTTCACTAATCACGAATTATCGTCGCGATGGTTTATATTTAACATAAAGGGATGATATTTATCTTTATCATACTACCACGAATTTGCACTTTATTCGGTATAGTTTATCCAAAATAGTTTTAGCAATACAGCACCAAAGATTACAGGCAAAACAAGTCTTATATTTTCGCCACCAATTATCTACACAGACGTCCTATTTACTTCACTATCTTTTCGGAACTCCATCTTCCTTCCCAAAAAAAACTCATTCCCGTTCAATTATTTTTTTCTCCCTCGCCTACTCTTTGTTTTCTTTTTTTCAAATTTCCTTTTCCTCCAAAGTAATTCACAGTAAATTTCCCCTTGCCTACAGGGTGATTCCCAAACTAAATTCCCCAATTAAAATAAATTTCCCAACCGACCGTTACATTATGTATGATAATAAACTTTAGAATTCGATTTTTAACGAAAATATTAGTCGCAATTTTATTGCGATTGAAACTTTACCGATAATAACAACCATTCTACCTCGATAAAAATCAAAGCGCCTTAAAAATAATCAAACTTTAACATATTTTTTGAAATTTTATTTCTTAAGAAAAAAATAAAAGCTTTAGTATCGCTCAATAATTTATTTTAAATTGATTTATCATCTGAAAGAAATAACTTTGTATACTTTGCGCATATTCAATTAGGTAAATTAGCTTGATTTGTGGAATTTCGTTTCAGTATAAAATTCTATATTAAACGAAAGTATGGCCGCTCGATTTTTTACGTTTTTTTATAAGAACAAAATTCTGGTTATGAGATGGTAGTCTTTTTGCACTAATAAAAGTCTTCTTATAAATGTTTTAACATTTTTCGTCTCATAAGAGCATTTATATAAGAAGGGATATACTTGAAGTCTTGTAAGAACTTTCTTATAAGTGTCATAACACTCATAAGGACATTTTTTGACAGTTAAAGCCTTTGAGAGTAAAGCTTTAATAAAAAAGACACAATAAGAATAGAGGTTTTCTTGCACTCAATATAAGAGTATAAACATTATCTCATTATGAGAATGAAAGGCTTAGTAACTCTAGTAGACTTATTATCTCATAATAATACTACTATGAGTGTTAATTTAATTCTTATTACAAGAGCTATCTTCTTGAGGGTATCGAAGAGTGTTAAGAGAGTCTTATGAGATAATTTCACAATTTCCAAGAGTTTTTCTCTGGAGAGTTTGTTAGTTGGGCATCCCACTAGTTTATATTATTTAGGCATTGTATTACCATAGACAAATAAAAGGAAAGATGTTCCATTTCATACAAGGAAAGTGTGCGCGATTCTAAAAAAAGAGCTTTCCTATTTCCTCCATTTCAAGCTGCCTCCAGACGAAAAATGCCCCCGCTAATTCTTTGTTTTCTATGCCACTGTCAAGCTTTGAGCAAGTTTTATCTGAAGAGAGCAAAAGTAAATGGAGGCAAATGATAGCGATGGATGGGCATGGGAGCATG